>LT855417.1:2466289-2520733 GCA_900184765.1 Hymenoscyphus fraxineus
AATTCCAAGCTACTGCTGCTACTATGCCCTACTGCTGCTACCGTGCCCTACTGCTGCTACTGTGCCCTACAGTCCTACTGCATCCACCAGCGTCCGCTCGCTCGGATGGGTTCACATTCGCGATGTGCGACAAAAAAAAACAAAAAAGATCCCCTCTCAAAACGAGACGAGGAAAGGGAAGGGAAGGGAAGGCTTCAACGTTCCAACGCTCCGACTTAGCAACTCCACCCACACGTGATGATTCCAACCAGCTGAAGCTCTCCCCCGCCGGCCGCACCTGTCCAAGTCTCATGAGCTTAGCACGAGCACGAGCACGAGCACCTTCTACTTACTTAATTTCAACTTGGAGGAAGGATGATTTCCTAGGGATGTCAGGTAAGGAATTACGATTCTTGTACTCCGTAAAGAAGCTGGCAGAACTCATACATTAAGAATCATACATTGATATCTCCTCCATACCCCAACCAACATCAACACCAACACCTATGCAATGCAATGTAAATCCATCCAGACCTATGCCACAATACCCGCCGCCGAAAGCAAGTAACTTACGTATACAAGACCACAATCAACAATCCACCCCATTACAACCCTCACGCCCTCCTATGCGCAAGATTCTTATGTTCAATCCATTTAAACAGCGACCGTAGGCGTTCAGCACTAGCCCTCATCATCGCCCTATCCGCATCGTCCCTCTTCCTCGCCTGGGCGCTCTTCTTCTTCCTATCATCTTTGATCTTGTTCTCGCGGGCTTTAATACCCTTCTCGATCGCGTGGTCCAGGACGGGGGTATGGTAACATTCGCCATCCTGCTTGACATAGATCCGGAAGATGTTTTCTATTAGGATGGAGAGCTTGGTGTTGTCATCCACGGAGGAAGTCATGGCGGGGAAGGGGAGATAGCATTTCTCGAGGACCTCTTGGGTAACCTCGTCTCTTGATCGACCTAGGACTTTGGCTGGAATGGGCGCGTTGTTGGGGAGGAGTCGGAGGAGACTGAGTTGGATGAGGGAGATTTGAACGACGACTGGGAGTTGCGATGTCCGGGAGGGTGAGAGGAATAGTGAGAAAGCGGGGTTGGGAAGGACTTTTGTGCATTCGTATATTGAGTCAAAGTATTCTACCGTGTCGGTGAATTCTTCTGATATATCTGCTGTCGCTTGGGAAAGCTGGATCTTGTTAGTTTACGACATGTTGATCGCGTTTGGAGTTGAAATACCAGTTTTACTATACACTGTCTTAGAGCAATAGACTCCGTTCCTCCCAAAAGCAGATCAGCCTCGGGTTCCTCTCCTTCGTCATCACTCAATGACGACTTTGGGCTTTCAAAAGCATCGTCTCCCATCTCGTCATTATAATCTCCAAAGTTTGCCTCCTGCATACTATCTTCCCGCTTTCGCTTTTGGCCTTGTTCGTCCTTTGGAACTCTGGTCTCGTTCGGATATACCTCTGGGAATTCCCTCAAACTGGCCTCTTGCCCATTTGCAAATATCGACCTAGCAACACGCTTCAAGGCAGAAGTTCTTCCCTTCACGTGGACCAAATATTCAAGCAGCAGAGAGTTCCGTAACATAGAATACTCGGGATCTTGATTCGGCCTCCTCCCATCCCTTTCGTGCTTTTCCAAGTCCAACCGTTTCCTCTCTTCATAATCTTCGTGTAGAACGTCAAACATAAACTCCAACCAGACCTTCCAATACTGCCATCGTTTTGGATATTTCACACTGCAATTAAATGCCCATCCTACTACATGCCAAAAATCCTTTGCGCATCTGCGTAATCTTCCGCCATTCGCGATCACTCCCAGCATACGATCCGGTCTTTCTTCCTCTGAAGAACTGCTGCCTGTATCTGCCTCTGCGACATGTCGTGGGCGACCACCCCGCATTGGCCTATGACGTTCTGGCTCGGAGAAAGAGAATGCCTCCCCTAGGTTCGCATTTATTGGGCCCAGTATTGAGAGTATATTTCGCAAAAGGGTAATCGCTCGCGCAGGTAGATCAGCGCTCTCATTCTGGAGTAAATGTGTCGTCCATCGCGGATGTATCAGCAGGGCGCTGACGAGTTCGATATGGAAGGGAATGGGAGTAATAGCAGGTCTATTCAGACAATCTGGATGGGATGCGCCGGCTGTAACGAGATCACTGAGTAGACTCAGTGCGCTGTGGTCTGCGGGTGTGTAAGCGCGTGTATCGAGGTACACAAATATGATTTAGCCAGGCACGTACACAGGGATTCATCGAAAAAGATATGGCAATGCTGCTGGATTTCTCTCGCAGGACTTTTGGAAGGACGGTATCTCTTCGCGGGTACGGGAGTGTCATTGACGTCAGTCATTTCATGGTCACTGGCTGGTTTTTCTGGGGATTGAACGGCGGAGTAGAAGCTGTCTGGGGAGGAAGGGTGGTGATCGTACATCTCGATGATGCGCCGAATGTGGGGTTCTTGGCACTACGCGTGAATTTGGGAGGGTTGACGCGTTTGTTTTCGGGCGGTAATAACGTTGCTTTTATATGGGAATGAGAAACAATTCATTGTTCACATCAACATTGGTAGGTATAGTATGTATGGAGTATTGCATGTGTCAAAACTGCAGCTGCATGTCTGCTGTATGGAAAAAGCAAGTGCGACCCCGACGCGGAATTCAGCAACGCCAGGCCAGTAGAGGGCTGATCAGCGTTCCAAAGGCGGGAAGCTGCCGGAGAAACATTCGAACCCCTTCTGACATCCACCTATACAGTATAGGTGGATGTGACCAACCACAGACATCTGCATAGATGCCCCTAAAAATCTGGATTTCGAGAACGTCAACGTATTTATATATACATGGAATCACATCACGAAGTTCAGGACGAAGATGAATATCACCCAAGATGGCCTTGAACGGTTCCAGCTATTTTCCCACGGCAGGTCTTCTGTTGAAAAGTTCCATCGCTTGGGAAGTCGTGTATTCGTATTTCGTACTGTATTGATGCCGGAAATGATGTTTTGGATCATGCTGTATCCAAATGTTATTTTGATTATGTTCTTGAGCTCAAATAAATATTATAAATTGTCAGATAAGTGCCACTCTTCTATCCCGATAAACACTATCAAGTTGTTCTTCTCACTCGTTGTTCAGAACGTCACACTTCGTCTGAACGCAGTGTCGAAAATTCCCTCTTTCCGAAAGCGGAATGCGATGCGAGATGCCCAACTACAAGAAAAATAAGATTTGCTAGGTTCAACCTACCCGCCGGTTTTTGATATCAGAGCTAGACTACCTAGGTATTCTTTCATTATTATTATTCCAGGTTAGTTTTCAGAAGCTAGTACGTTGATTTCTACCAGCGCATGTCCCAGTTCGCACTACATCGACTTTCCGTCACCATCTACTGTAGTACTGTAGTACGAAGCCGCGCACTATCTCACGATACTAAAAACCCCGCTACAATGCAATTCCAATTCTATTCAAATACCTAAATCCCCTCTTCTTTCCACCAACTGTTCAATACTACTCTATCTATCCCAGACTGTCCTCACCGCCCTCCAATACACCAACCAAATCTTATATCGAAAATATTTACGGCACCAACTTTCTCTTCTCAACCATGGAAGCATTCCCAAGCCTTCACAACATCGACATAATAATCCACCTAATCTTCCAAATACGAGAAGGAATCCTGGAAGGATTTCAAAACGAAGCGGCGCTCTTATTTGTCATAATCTCGACACTTCGCTACGGAGTGCAGAACCAAAGGTTCCCTCTAGATATACTTTTTATCTCTTACTACGGACTATGTTGGTCGTTTGTATCCTATCTAGTTGGGATATGATTCGCAAGAGGGAGTAGAGTACCTTATCGCCAAAACTCTCATCTTCAAAGATGGATATGACAGAGCGATTACTCAATAACTGGCAATGCAAAAAACAGTAGCGGTGACATTACGATAATCGATAAAGTTGAGTTTGATAGTCAGCGACAACCTTATGATTAACCTTATGATGGAACTCAAAATCACTTTTACTCAAATCAAACATCAACCGGATAAATTGCACGACTGTAATGATGACACTGTTGGATTATCTCTCACGGGTGAGTACATACTGGTATATCTGATTGGTGCGGGTTGAGTCCTTCGGTATCTAATCCGGAAGTCCAGGGAGTTGTACTGGGGATGTCGTACTTACGATATCTGCACAGAAACCCGGTCGTCACCAACAAGCTTTGCTTGGAAGCTCTAACAAGCTTCCATACCCCAGCAAGTTCAATGATGAGCGACAAGGTACCCCTCGAATTACCGGGTACAACTCGATAACTATTGTACTCACCTTCCTGTTTAAGCATAACTACCTTATCTCAGATGTACCAGAACAATGGAATCAGGACGAAATCATCATCATTTTCTGCAGTTCGGCACCCTGTGCCGCACCAATTATTGCAGCCAGTATGAAGGATACCGACAGAAGCAGTTCACGAGAAGCTGCTTCAATAAGAAGAATGGCTTCGCCAGTATTTCAATTCTTTCTCTACTCGTTTCTAACCCACTTCTCGAGTAGACTGAGCCATTATGTTGTTTCCTTCTTTTGCGGTGCTACTCACAAGTGGCGTTGTCCTTGAGACTTTGGCCGGACCCCTCTCTGAACAATACAATGGAGCTCGAAACAAGCGAGTAGTTCCTCCCTCTCATATTCTTCATGAGCGTCATCTGCCTCAAATATCAAAGAAATGGGTGAAGAGGTCAAAGGTACCTGATACCCAAATCTTGCCTATGCGAATTGGTTTGAAGCAACACAATCTCGAAGCAGGTCATGAGAAGCTCATGGATATGTGAGTAAACATTTCCATCCACAATTGAAGCAACTCAGCATACTAACCTCACAAAGTTCGACCCCGGGATCGGATAACTATGGTCAGCATATGACAGCGGAAGAGATTGTGGACTTTTTTGCTCCTCGTCAATCGACTACGGATGCTGTAGTTGAATGGTTGGTTGCATCTGGTATTACCACAGACCGCTTCGCAATCTCTGCCAACAAACAGGTGATACTTTACCCAGATACCATCTCAGAAATCCAAAAAATTGCTAACGCAAGGGAAACCAGTGGATCCAATTTGACGCTACAACCGCTGAAGTTGAGGATCTTCTCTCAGCGGACTTTTACGTTTGGGAACACTCTTCAAAAACTCTGGACATCTCTACAGAGGAGTATCATGTACCAAGCCACATCAGAGAGCACATAGACTACGTGACACCCGGTACCCGACTCCGACAAAGGAACATCAAAGTATCACGCGACAGCGACAGCGACCTCCAAAAACGTGCCGCGAGCCGAAAACCCAGTCCTCGCATCGTCCAGCTTCCAGGATTCCCGAACCCAAATGCCAGTACCTGTGATATCTATGTTACAGCTGAGTGTACAAGAAGTATGTTTCGAGATCTTTCATGGTGTGATGTTCAGAAGCTGATTTATTCAATTTGTAGCTCAGTATAACATTCCCAATGCCACGTCTGCTATTCCTGGGAATGAGCTGGGGATCTTTGAGAGTTTGGATGTCCATTATGCGAGAGCTGATCTCGATATCTACTTCAGCACTCTCTACCCGTAAGACAGCTCCGAAGTCTACTGATGGAAGGTTCTTTCTAACCTCATCTCAGTCATATCCCCAATGGAACATACCCCGAAGAACGTCTCATCGACGGAGCCATCGGAGCAGTCGAAGACACCACCGAGTTCGTCCCCATCGAGCTCGAATCAGCCCTAGATTTCGACTCCGCCTGGCCCCTAATCTACCCCCAAGGATTGGTTCTCTTCCAAGAAGACGACGAGTACTACGAGTCAACCGGTAACTTCAACGGTTTCTGGAATAGTAAGTCTCCTCACAATCCCAATCCGAGTTATAACTAACCCATCCCAGCATTCCTCGATGCCATAGACGGCAGTTACTGCAACTACACCGCCTACGGCGAAACAGGAGACTGCACCGACCCACGCTGCGTCGACCCCGCGTACCCAAATCCCAACCCAGGAGGCTACAAAGGCGAGCTCCAATGCGGCGTCTACAAGCCCACGAATGTAATTTCCATCTCCTATGGCGCAGGCGAGGCGTACCTCCCCGATTTCTACATGAAGCGTCAGTGCAACGAGTGGATGAAGCTCGCTCTCCAGGGCGTCACGGTCGTCATGTCCTCCGGCGATGATGGGGTAGGTGGTGATGCGGGGACGTGCAATGGTGAGAACGGGAACATCTTCGAAGTCGATTTCGCGAGCTCGTGTCCGTATGTTCTCTCGGTTGGGAGCACGGAGTGGGATCGCTTTGACAACAACACTGTTCCTATTCCCGGACAGAAACTTAAGGAGGTGGCCACGGCGAGGTTCCCCAGTGGAGGGGGCTTCTCAAACGTCTTTGGGATTCCGGACTACCAACGTGTTGCGGTAGATCAGTATTTCGACGAGGTGGGTAAGACTCTCGGTTTTGACGCGTATCATCATTATGTCGTCGATGGGGATTTCAGCTCCGTCGATGGAGGCGTCTTTCATCATGGTGGGAGGGCGTATCCTGATGTTGGCGCCGTGGGGGATCGACAGGTCACCTACTCGAATGGGTCTTGGTGGTTAGTTGGGGGGACGTCGTTGTCGGCGCCGGTTTGGGGCGCGGTGTTGACGCTGGTTAATGAGAAGAGGATTGAGGCTGGGAAGAGTACGGTGGGGTTTATTCATCCTGTGCTTGTATGTTCTTTCCTTTCCCTTTCCCTCTACCTTTTCCCTTCCTACCTAGGTGTTTTGGAAATTGGAAATTGGAAACTAATTTCACAACCGCAGTATCAACACCCCGAGGTTTTCACAGACATCACATCAGGTAACAATCGCGGCTGCGGCACACCCGGTTTCCTCACCGCCAAAGGATGGGATCCTGTTACTGGTCTTGGGTATGTATCCTCCTTTCCCTCCCTCCTTCATTCCCCAAAACCCACTAACCTCTCCTCCCAGCTCACCAAACTTCCCACTCCTCCAAGACCTATTAATGAGTATATAACACCCAAGCTATACCCTCTCCAACCCAACTCTCCACACAGAAAGAAGTTCACGAAGATATCATGCATGTTAATAAGGAAATAAATCCTTCTTACTATTTAACCTATTATATTAAAACAAAACAAATTAAATCAAATTAATAATAAATTCTTTACTTATCTACTACGCCTCCTGTTTTTTACCTGCACTTGTTTAATACTTATTAATAAGCGTCATTTCTGTATTCTATCATACTTACTCGATTCCAGGGGATATATACTCGGAAGTACAGCACTTTAAAAAATCTACTCCCTTACTTCTTCCTTCTACGTTCTTCCTTCTACGTTCTCGACCATACTTAGACTTCTCCCTAAACTAGCGCTAATTAAGCGAGTATAACCGCCCTCTCGCCCTGTACTACCACACCCCATTAACATTCCTCACAACTTCACAATGAACTGTTTCCCTCACTAACCGTTAAAAGTTCAAGAACTATTATATCTATCTATCTCTTCCATCACTTTCCCCCCTAATAATCTTCATCTAACTAGTTCGTACTTACAGTACGTACCTAGAAGCTAAGTACTATACTCGTATTTCATTTCATTTCATTAGACTCCGATGATTCTGTAACTCCTAGGTCTAGGTACTATACATCAGCGTTCTATATCTGGGATTTACTTTCATTTCATTTCATTTCATTTCATTTCATGCTATACTAGAAGCGGGGAGGGCTAGAGTATTTTTATATACATAGGTATATATTCTTTTAATTTGTAGGCTCCCTCTCTCTTTCTACAGTATGTTAGTTAGAACTTAGAAAACTAACCGTAGAACTCTAGACTATGATTCATGGATTTCTAGCCAGTGCCTATTATGGGAATAAGTATTTTATTTTAAAGATGTCGGAAATTCTATATTCTATATATCCCTTCGAGATAATATACTACTAGGTATATAGTTACAAATACTACCTGTGCTTAAAGTGGGTAAATAAGCCCGCCTAGCTATATTTCCTATATTTAATTTTCTTTGTAAGATGATGTGGTTTATATATAGCTAACTACGCTGTATTTCCAAGTATTTAAAGTTTGAACCTTAAGATGAACTTTTTTGTTTTATTTATTATATTTTATTTACTTTAAGTATAGGAAGGTTATAACTATATCATCTAGATGGGATAATAAAATATAATAGATATATAGAATTAAGCCATCTTACTATCTACCATCTACCGAACACTATCCATCCCCAGCCCACCCTAACTCCCCTCTCGGAATCCCTCATATATATAAACCCATCACCCATCATCCACCAAACAAACAATCATTATATCCCCAACTTATCTTAAACAAGTATACACAGTACCTACCATCCAGCTCTCCATCTCTATCTCCAAGCCTAGATAACCCACAACTTTGAACTTTCCCATCCTTCCCTCTTTTCTTTTAAAATATATAAGCGGAGCCGTAGCTGGTTATCTCATCACGGTCCGGTCCGGTCCAGTCCGGTCTATTATCCTACTAATCTCCTCTTATTAACATATAATATAAGTTACTACACTTAAACTCTTAGCTAGTTTAATACTCAGGGGATACCGGTACGATCCCGTTCTCCAGTCCCCAGTCAGTACGTAGCGAATCTACAAAGTTCATACCAATCCCACAAAACAAAAACAAGATCTCGTATATATTAAACCCCTACAAACACAAACATCACAACACCACATACCCAACACCCAAAACCCAGCTCTCCCTCCCTATCCCTCCTACCCCAAAGTACTCTTACAAATCACCATCTCACAGCCACAAAAATCTCCAACCTCACACTTACAAGCTCCAGTGCAGTCCCAAGAAATCATCAAAGCAAAACAGTTACGCTTCCAAGTTCCAACACCAACACCAACACCAATCCCTACCCACAAATCCTCTCTTCTCTCTCGTCAAGATCGAAGAAGAAGGGTTCTTAATCTCAATTCTCAATTCTCAATTCGCAATTCTCAATTCGACACATCACAGCGCTCCTATCATATCACATACCATACATCATACATACATCATACATACAAAAAAAATCCACGACCCCACAATCAAAGACACCTTAAATACTTTCGTTACAAGCCTCCAAAGCCCTCCAATCCTCGTACGTACAAGTATCACCAAACCAAACTAAACCCAACCAAACCAAACTAGTACGTATCACACAAAAAATTCTCCATGATATCGATATCCCAAGAAGTACCTCGAAGATCCTCGAGGTAACAGCTCCCTGCGGCCTGCCGAATAGGATAGTTATCGGTGTTATACCTATATATATCAAAAACTACCGAACCTTATAAATTAAAAAAGATTCCTACACATCAGAACTTATCCTCATAAACCCACGCTACCCCACACCACCCTTTTCATTTCGTTTACCGGTACCCACGTACCTTACCTTAGAAACCAAAAGGCACCAAAGGAATATAATATATATCAGTAATCAGTACTCGTACAGGATAACATATACCGCTAACATATCTATTAACAAAAATTATTTATCTAGATACCACACCACACCATATACATCTAAAAACCCACATATTCACAATCCTCTTACTCAACCAAGTCCCTAAGTCGGGTTACAACTTACGGGTACAAACTTTTTAATATCTAGCTAGCTAGCTAGGTATATATACGTGGCCGTAGAGAGTTTAATTTAAGAAACAGAAACAAAAACTATAGGCAGGATACGCTCAAGATTAATTAATAATACAAATCTTCTACTAGCACATCCGAGACAATTCACAATTTCACAAAGAACTAAGGCAGGGGATTAATGGATGAATATAGATAGAAAGGTATCATCATTCCCCCAACTAGCTAGCTGCAAGTAAACATTAGTCCACCACCTAATCAAGCTAGAATTTCATATAACTAAATTAAACAAACAAACTTTTAAATTATGACTTATTAGATAGACATCTTATAGAAAGAGAAACAGAAACCACGGGCCTACGAGCCTACGCTACGGCTAGGACGCGCTCAGGATTGCTTAGTAATACAAGTCTTCTACTAGCACATCTAAGATAAGATAAGTAACAAAGAATTAAGGCAGGGGATTAATAGATAGATAGATGGATATAAATAGAAAGGTATTATCATTCGAATTCCCCTAACTAGCTAGCTAGCTAGCCACTATAGCGAGCAAGTAAGTAACCATCAGTCCACCAACCAACCAATCAAGCCAGCTAGCAAATTCATGGCCTAAATCTAAATAAACAACCTTTCAAAATCATAACTTATCAGACAGACATCTTACATACTCCCCACCCATCCACCCTTCCAGATCCCAAGGAAAAGAAGAAAGAAGAAAAAAACTCCCCTGCCTGATTTAATACACGCCCAACCTAGAAACTCAAGATACAAAACTTGTGTTATCACATCCTCGCCTTCTGACCAACGATCAAATTCACACTCTCCTTCACATTCGTACTTCCCCAGATCCCATCTTTCCCGCCTCTTCTCCACTCATCACCACTCGCATCCTCGCCACCACCTCTCGTGGCTCGCCCGGAAATAACCTCCAGATCTCTCTTTTGGGAACTGAGCCATTTGGCAATGAATGAGGTGGGGTTCTTGGACAGGGCGTCGTAGAATGCATGTTTAGATTTGGAGTTGGAAATCTTCTGGACGAGGACAGCTGCATGTTCATTCAAACGGCCAATTTCGATCAGATTCTGGGTGTAGGAATCGTTGCCGAGGTAGGAGATGAGTGCTGCTCGAAGTGGGTCATCGACCTGGACTTGGATATCATAGATAGTGGGCTGGGGATCCTCATGAAAAGCTTTGTCGGTTCTGATGGTGTATTGAAGCTTGACTGGTGGAAGAGTGGTCATGTGTGCTAAAATGTTTTCTGTGAGGTAGGGGATATATCCTTTTTCTCGGCCACCAAGGAGCTGCAGGTGTTAGTTGAAGAGATCATGAGCGTGTTTGATACATAAACTACTTACTGTTCGTAGCGCATCATCGCAGGTAAATGATCTCTTATCATCGTCTTCTTGTAAGCCATTGGCTTTAACATACTCCCAAATACCCATGATTGCCTCGGAACGAGTCGCCTCTGTTGTGTCGAGTATTTGAGAAAGAACTGGGCTCAACTTGAATCTCTCTGGAGTCTCGTCTCGAGTGAGATTGATGGTGATATTCATATTCTCATCACCTCCACGCTTGAATTCCAATTGATCAAAATCTGCCGCATTTGGTAGGTCTTTGGCATTGGCCGGTAGAGCTGGTTTCTTCCATTCCACGCTCTGGTCTGTCCCATCTCTACCTTTGCGATCAAAGTCTACGGTCATGGCTTTGAAGAAATGGGATAATTTGTACTCCTTGGGTGGAATTACGGTCTTTCTCTTCTTTTCCTTGCCATCTTCATCCATCGCATCTGGGTCTGCCGCCTCGTCTTCGCTGTCGCTATCATCACTATCTAGATCTTCAGCTGGCTCATCTAGAAGCTTTCCCTCGATTTTAACTCGAAATGAGGAATCTAGGTTGGTGCTGAAATCGAACGTGTCGACATCGAGAGAATCGGCTTGCCAGGGCTGGTCTTCTACCGTATTGCTAATCCAAACCCGCAATGTTCTATAGCGCTACAAACTGTCAACACCCCACCCAAACATATGCGCCGAATCCACCTACCTTGACATTTCTGTTGACGGAATCTTGAAGATCCAATCTCTTTCTCATCATAGTAGAATCCAGCCTCCGCTCAATCTCTCGCAAATCTCTATATCGCTGTACGCCATCCCCAATAATACAATCCTCCACACCCTCGGGAATATTCCGATCGGTGGGTTTCTGACTTCGGATCTTCGCACGATCGCTCGCCCGCGACTGAGCTTGTTGTTGAGCCTGCATTTGCGACGGTGTTGGATGTACGCCGACCATAGGACCTACGCAGCCAATTCAGTCAGTACAAAAGATACGTTGTCCTAGTGGCCAGTGCCACAGTGAAGAGGGCGCAATGCGATGAGGTCGCCGTCGGCGAATGACACTGGGCGCATTGTTCTTGGTGGCATTGACACTCACCTATTCCACGGCGCTGGTTGGATTGAGCGACGGCAGCGTGAGGAGAACGCTGGGGCATTCCTCGATATTGAGGGTGAGGCTGCATCTTGCAACCTGGGTCGCTGCACTCGGCAGATTGACTTTGAAATGACTGGTCTGTTGGTCTGTCTTGTAACACAAGTTGGCTCTAACTTTTGTCGTTGCGCTGCGTTGGGTTGCGCTCCAAGAAATCGCGTTGGTTCGTACGCGAAACCGATGAGTGAGCCGTAGCCATAGCCTGGGCAAGCGAGTAAGCTATGGCCGTCTATGGGAAGCTTAAGGCGGCGCCCAATATACTGCCACCAATGAATCAAGTTACTACTCATACAGTAATCAATATATAACTACAATTAAATTCAAAAACGAATAATATGAACTGACATTCGCAAAAGAAAATATGCTAGCCCAACCCGGTAGCACTAACAACCCCAGAGCGAAGAACCCCATGATCCAATACAACAACGTCTTCATCATCTCATAAATTCCCCAACCAACCTTCAAACCAACATCACATCATCCTCACGTAAACCTGCCAAACAAAAAAAAAAGTCATAATCATTTCGAATCTAGGTCATATGTAACAAACGCCCTGGCCTGATCGTCATGATCACTATCCATCTCAATTCCCAATGCCCAAAACTCCATGCTCATACCCCGCAATGCCCGATTCGTAATTACAACCACACTCCTAAGAAAAACTTCATAATCATCCTAACGCGATTGCGATCCCAGAGGAGCCGGCTTTTGCGTCGGCTCAACGGGTGTAGGGGGCATGTTCTTTATCTGCTTAATCAAAAATTCTCGCTCATCGATAAACTGTTCATCCTCGGTCCGATCCTCCAGGAAATGCTTCAAGAAGACCAATAATCGATCTCTGTTAATGAGAAGAATTTTTTGTACTGCAATCGACTTGTGTGGATTCGCCACGAAAACCTTGAATACGTGGAACCCTTCATACTGAACCATCTTTCTCTCGTCTCTTAGAAGATTCATGCAAATCTTCAAATGTTCTCCTCGGTCAACGTAAGCCGTCATGACAGCATAATTTGCTCGATCCAAAAGAATCTCTCCAAGCAGTTTGATGGATTGCCGTTTTGTGACATAACTTTCCGACTTGACGAGAGTATTGTTGTATTGATCAAAAAATAGGTCGAAGTTGGTGCCCAAATACTGTGCTACCACCGATTTGTGCCTCGTCAATAATTCCTAATCCAGTAAGTCATTAATCCCCGGTTGCCTGGTCGGGAACTTACTCTAAATGTAGTAAATGCGTCCGCTCCAACCTCAAAGGAACCCTGATCAATCCATTTGAAAAACTTCCAAAAAACGCCCCTGCCACTCTGCTTTGCATCTATTTGTATTCCCGAAAGACCCTTTGTGTTTACACCTCCTCCCTCTACTGGTTCATGATATAGAATGATGGCAGCCACCTGCTCATTCTTCAAGACTTCTCGCAAAACGGTTCCGGCTGGCGTAGCACTCTCCTTGTGATCATATCCATTACAGAGCTCTATGAACACTTCGGTTCGGTTGGTTATTGCATAACTGAGGGCCATTGGCTCACTCTTGGGTGAGGCAGATTGAGGGCGGAAACGAAAGACATGGGAGAATATTACTTGGGTATCTTTTCGGGATTCGAAGGGGAGTCGGTGCAAATTCACGGCGAGAAGGTAGAGTAAATCTTCTTGGATCATCCCCATCACCAGACTGTGTACTTGATCGGGGGGTGCCTCGTTTTCTGTGGATCTTGGTGTTAGAATATTGGCAAATTACCAACGATAGACGTGAGGCTTTACCTTGAGTTCCTTGCAAGGCATATTTCATCTGGCTCAGAGTTTTGGCCAGCTCTTCGGCCTATGCAAAGGTCAGCGACAACGCCTCACGCCATACGATGCCACCACCACCAGCACCACCACCTAGTGACGGATTTGGTGTACCTTTGCAGCCCCGCCTGGCCCATCTAGCTTGAGGATCTGCTCGCGGGCTTGCTTGGACAGATCGACGGTGTTGGTTCTCGGTCTCCGACCGAATAAAAAAGACATGATGGTGGTTGTTTATGCTGCGGCAGTTTCGAAGCGACTAGCAGTGGGGGGAGGGGGGTATTCGGTATTCGGTATTCCAAACACTGGACGGCAGATGGGACTCAGTGTTGTTGCTGAGAGAATAACGCCGAAAGCTACCTCAGCATAACATAGTGTGCAGTGCAGGATGCAGTGTGCAGAAGAATGCCTAAGGAACAGAGAGATTCTGGGTAGGTTTGGGCACTTGGTTGCTTTGTTTGAAAGTCCAGAGGTTTTGGAGTCAAAGTTCAGGAGCCACCAGAGAGCCCTTGGCCCCTTGTGCCTGTTTGGGGTACTTGTGCTGTGCCTTGAGGTGCCTTGAGGCTGGAGCTTCAGAGCCCGCGACTGGGAGCCAACGACTGGGAGCCAGCAAGCGCAGTGAGAGTAATGCCGGTGTGATGCCCCGGCCCCAGATGCGGAGGACCTACAGTAGGCCCCGAGGCCCCTAGAACCCCTGCAGTTGTCACTTACTTGTCCCTGCGGCAGTGCAGCAATCAGTGCCCGCAGCCCGTTCGTCCATTGTTTACCTAGCCTACCCGGGTACCCTAGAGTTTAGGTACTCGCTACAGTAGGTAGCTTCCCCTTCCTTCACCCACTGAATGGCCCGGGCACCTCGGTACACTACTCGAGCACAGTCTAGGGACTGTAGAGTATACACACATTGATATTGCATAAGAATCCAATATTACTATGACGTCGAACATCGGCAAGTCTGCCCTGAATCGATGTCCATCATGCTTCTTTTGCCCTTTCAAGCCTTTGGTAGCATGGATGACTCCGGCATTTCCTCCCATCCCGAGCTCCCCAACATTGTTCAAGCGTTCAAGCTTATCTCTTCTCCACGTATGATTACTACGGCAATCATTCTGCGTAGATGGTATATAATGGTCCCCGTAAATTTTATCATCCAAGAATTTTTGGAGTGACCCCTCCATACTCCCCCACCAAGCCAGCACACACATCCACTCAACTTCTGCACAAAATTTGCCCAAGACGTGACTTGACAGCTCAAGTTCACAGCATCGCATGATGGCTGATCCCACCCCCAAAAAGGAAACTGATGCGCCTGCATCTTCTGCAAGTTCAGAAGCCGATATCCTGGATCTCAAGGACGATGAAGGATGGGAAGATGCCGAGCCAGAGGAAGATAATACTCAATTCATCTCCTTGATGGATGATGAAGTTTTTTCGGATATCAATCAGATGCTCAAGCATTGCAAAGAAAAGCATAATTTGGATTTCCTTGATCTTAGACAAAAGTTGGCTTTGGATTTCTATGGCAACATCAAATTGGTCAATTTTATTCGATCACAGGTGCACGATGGAAAACCTATTCCTCAGGATCTGTCGAGGAAAGATTTTGAAGACGAAAAGTTCCTGAAACCTATCTTGGAGGATGATGCTGTCCTCTTTAGCCTCGACGACCTCCCTGAAGTTGCAGGCGCAGAGGATTCCGAGGAAAATGACAAGGCCAAGAGAATGGAAAAGGATCCTGGTGCTCTTGTGGCTCGTGTTTCTGAGTTGGAAGACGAGTTGCGAAGAGTCCAACTGCAATTTGAGAGTTATCAAAATACTGTCAAGGAGACCCTGGATAAGAAGTGGGAAGACAAGAACGGATCTGAGAAAGAAGAAAAGGAAGAGAAGAGAGATGATGATAGCCACTATTTTAGTTCTTATTCCTACAATGGTAAGTACCAATATCCAGAAGGAATCGGGTTGACTAATACAAACAGATATTCACGAGACCATGCTAAAAGACACCATTCGCACCGACGCGTACCGAGATTTCATCTACAACAACAAAGATCTCTTCGCTGGCAAAGTTGTCCTTGACGTGGGATGTGGTACTGGAATTCTCAGTATGTTCTGTGCCAAAGCAGGAGCATCTCGCGTAATTTCTGTGGACAATTCAGCCATCATCGACAAGGCCCGTGAAAACATTTTCAATAACGGGTTTGCGGATAAAATCACCTGTCTTCGTGGTAAAATCGAAGAAGTGAAACTACCCGTGGATAAAGTCGACATCATTGTCTCCGAATGGATGGGCTATTGCCTTCTCTACGAGGCTATGTTTGACAGTGTCATTTGGGCCCGAGACAAGTATCTCCAACCTGATGGATTGATGGTCCCAAGTCACATGAACATGTGGGTGGCACCAGTTGCGGACCCCGATTACATCTCTGATCACATTGCTTTCTGGAGAGATGTCTATGGATTCGACATGAAAGCCATGCAAGCAGGTATACACGAAGATGCACAAGTTCTTGATATGCCAGCTAGCACTCTCTGCTCCGAACCATTCCCATTCTTACAGCTCAGCTTACACACCACCACCGTCAAAGATCTGGTCTTCAAAAGAAAATGGGAGGCCAAGTTAACCAAAGATATCGATGCCCTCGACGGCTTCATCATCTGGTTTGACTCCTTCTTCATGCGAACAAGAGAGGAGGTCGTGCCTGAGAATGCAAAGGCCGAAGAATGGGCCGCGTCAGGCAAGAAAGGTAACGCGTTTACCACGGGCCCAGGCGGGAAGGTCACTCATTGGAAGCAAGGCGTGATGCTCATAGATAGCACCAAGGAGAAGGCCGGGTCCTCTGCGATGAAGGCAGGAGAGCAGCTGAGTGGGGAGCTCGAATATGCGGTTCCGGAGGATAACTCGAGAGCATTGAATGTGAGCATGACGTGGAAGTCAGCAAGTGGTGGAAAAGAGGGGAGTCAATCGTGGAAAATGCGATGATGGAGGATCTTTCAAGGTCGCTTGTGTGGCAAGTGCGAGTACGTCCGTCTACTTACTGTAGATGTTAGTAGTTCGCGTATTAGGATCTCGCGTACAGTACCAAAGCCAATTAAAAAAGAAATAGAGAACTAAAAGATGTAAAACCATAGGTACCTACCTGCATCAAGACTCTTTTTGTCTATTCGTGCTCCTATATCCTGGCGATATTATATCGAAAAATTATTGAAGGGTGTACTGTACAGTAGAGATTAAGTCTGAGCCATTTGTACTTTATATACCTAAACTCGGTATAATCACGTGTATAAAAACCCTAGGTAAAAGGTTAATAGGAATTATAGATAAAATCCTTTATAAAAACATATTATCTTACTCGTACCTAGGTAGCTTAATACACCTATATGAAGTACTAAGAAGGTACGTAAGGATAAGTATCTAAGACTCTAAGTGGAATAATAGTTTTACTTGAAGTATATATAGTTTTAAGATGAAACCTAATTCGGCTGGTTGGAATTAGGTACAAATGACGAATCAAAACTTTCTGGTTGGAATTGCCTGTTTTGGACTGGGTGCTCACTGATTAATGAGGGAGCTTCATTGCAATTGGTAGATATCACCGACTCCGTAGGTGCCTACCTACGGGATAAATCCACGGAATTGGAATGCATGTGACTCATGGATATATCTCCATCTTTGTACAGTAACAGACCTCCAGATCCCCTAACTTACCACTTGAAAACACTAGATTTCCGAATCCAAAGCCCCCTCAAAATGACCGACCCAAACCCCCCCAGCTACCCAAAACTCCCTCGCAACACTGTCCAACGCTACAAAGCACGGGGTAAACCCTACCTACACCCCTCTACAAACCTCCCTAGTACAATAAGTTTTAACCCAAAGAAACAGCAACCTACGACTACCAAACCATCCACGAAATCATCAACACCACCCCCCTCCTCCACATCTCCTTCAACACTCCCTCGCCAGAGGACCCCTCCCCATGATCGGCTTCATGGGCTCCTTTACTAATCCCTCTGCCGAGCTTTCTAAACCGCTAGATCTCTATTTGCACGGGTATATCTCGTCGCGTCTTTGAGGCTAAGTGATGTTAGTACAAAAGCCAAAAAGGAAGAAGAAGAAGAAGAAGGAAATGAAGAAGAAGAAGAGGAAGGACTCCCCCTAACCATCTCAGCAACCCACCTCGACGCCCTCGTCCTCGCACTATCCCCCCACGCACACTCCTACAACTACCGCTCCGCCATCCTCCACGGCCAGGGTGATGCCAAATTGCCAATATTAGCAAATCCATTAGATGACTTGAGATGGAGAGGGAGAAGCATCCATGGCCAGAACTGCTTGACGGCAGTGAATTGATTGATTATAACGATTCGCTGCCAAGCCGCTGCCTCGCCTCGCTTCGCGACCCCCAAAATGTTCAAAAAAAGTCCAAAAAAATTTAAGATATCTGATAAATCAGAGGTTGGGTTCCAAAGTTTAATAATAATTAGGCCTGATAAGCTTATAGACCTCGAGTCGTCTTATCACCCCGAGGCCAATGCTAATAATTCAGCTTTCCGAGGGTTCACTATTGGGGGTTGCCACCGACCTTAGGCATNTTTGTCTTATTTGAGCCTAAGAACGTTTGTGGGTGGCCCGACTCTAATCCTTGCACCTATTTTAGCGAGTGAATAACAACTGGCGAAAGCTCGGCGAAGCTGGTCAAATCCGTTTCCCACACTTGATTTACCCAAGCTACCTTTATCGATTAGACAAATCTCTCTCGTACAAATTGAATATGAGATTAAGTAGTAGAAGCTAATTGATCCTCTCCTAGATTTCGAGAGTTTGCTAGCTGCAAGTGTAACACTAGCGTACGAACATGCTAAACAAGACCCTCAGAGTAATGATCCCGCATCCCCAAGAGTGCGCAGTTTATACAAGATCACGACGAAAAAAACAAGTCTTTGTACTCAAGACTTGTGAAATAAGAATAGAGTTGGAGTCTTACTTTGTTGGATTTGAAATTTTGCTTGGGGTTGTCTGGGTTGTCTGGGTTACTTGACAAGCGAATGTTTTGCCTGGCGCTTATGATTCACTTGCCAAAATGGGTGGCTGGGAGCGCGATTAGTTCTCATTTAATTTCCAGTCGAGATTTTCGAGATTTTCCTGCGCGACCACAGAGAGTTCATCAAATTTTCAAAGCGATTTTCCAGGAATTCATTGAACAAAAAATCACCACCATGTCTACAGAGAACATCGATACCTACCGTACCCTACGGGGAAGACCCAGCAAGCGACCTATCCCAGATGTCAGCTTCACCAAAACTGGCCGACCTGATTCCATTCTCCCGACCAAGCCAGTCTGCAGCGAGAAGTCCCTGCAAATGGCCAGACAAGCAACTGTTAGTATTCTATTCTTGAATATCATTCTTTTCGAAAATCATATTAATCTTGACTGTACTATATAGGGAGAGAAAAAGCACCGCGAAACCAGGAAGGTGCGCCGCGAAAAGAAGCTTGCGTACCGCAAGCATGCAAAATCCCCTTTGGCCGCCCCAACCACCACCACTGCCGAACCCGAGGAGAAGGAAGAGAAGGAAAAGAAGAAGCAAGGCAATGGTCGAGCACGGAAGAGAATTCGGTCTAAGGCGCAGAAGGAGGGTGATGGGCGGAAAGAGGTCGATATGAATGTTGGTAGGGAGGAATTCGAAGCAGGTGGTGAGGCTTTCGCTGGATGGGAAGACGAGGTCGTTTTAAGACTAAAGGAGAATTAATAGTATAATTAAGATTGGCTAAGCGTATAATACGTCTAATTCCGTAATACTACATATATGTGTTTCTAGAAAAGTCATTCCTACTAACCGGTAGTAATTTCTCTTAAGTCCCTTTAAAGGTAGACCATTAAATACTAATCGAACCCTTATATTTGAATAAAATAGTAAATTCTCATTTTATAAAAGGATTTATACTTTAGAAACCCTTATATTTATTTTATAAGGAAGAATCTTTCTAAAAGATATAAAGAAGGAAAAACCCTATAATTACTAGTATATTAAGTCTAGTTCTCAGGCTATCTAGACTTCCCTTACGTAACCTACTTACACCCGCTTATAGAACAACTGGCTCGGTCAATATTAGCTGTTTAATATAAATCCTATACCTTATTCTACGATAATCCGTTACTAAAATCGCGTATTTGAAATCCCTCTACAAGTGATATACAAGTTACATGCGACGCTAACAAAGGTTGATGATAAAAATGGAAATCGGCAACAAAATCTACCTATTTGAGATGTCCTAAATGAATGATAAAAACCAACCTTTCAAATTCTACCCGAAAGTTTGATTATTTAGCTTCTCAGACTCCAAGATCCATCTCCCCCATCCTCTTCTCCGCCTCCTCCTTCCACTCCTCCCTCCACCTCGTCAACGGCTGTCTCCCCTCCACAAGATCCAACCGATCCCAAAGCATCCTCTTCCTATCCATCTCCTCGCTAACATCCCCATCAGGACAAACCACATAAAACTGTCCCTCCCCCATCTTCCTCTCCAAGTAATCCGCAACCTGTTCCGGCCACCACGCACCCGCCGGTTTCTCCTTCTCCCCTCCACCCCCGCTTCCCGTTGCCACATTCCCCGTCATGCCCGTGAAGGTCCAGCCAGGAACCAACAGGTGAACCGAGGTGTTAGGAGACTTGGTGGTCAGATCAAAGGCGAGATTCTCGGCGATGGATTTCACGGCTGCTTTGGAGGCGTTGTAGGCCGGGTTTCCGGGGGGGTTGGTGATTCCTTGTTTGGAGCCGGTGATGATGATGGAGGTGGGAGTCGATGGTGAGCTATGGCTTAGCACGAGGGGGAGGAGAACACAAAGTCCGTTGGTGATGCCGAAGATGTTGGTTTGGAAGGTCTTCTCGAAATATGTTGGGTCTTCCCAGGGAGTGGTGGTGCGGATGCCCATTCCGGCGTTGAGAGCGAGGAGTGAGATCTTGCCTATGTGAAGGATTGTTAGTCTTGGAATCTATAAGCAACTACTGTATTTGTCCATCGATTCCGATTCGTAACATATCAAAGAATCGAATCAACCCCAGTTTTCACTCCCCCAACATCCAAATAGAAAATTTAACAAACAACAAAGACTACACCAAAAACTCACCATCAAACCTCTCCTCAACCACCTTCCTAACTTTCACATAATCACCCACAACCCCAACATCAACAACAACACCTTCTACCTTCGTCTTCCCACCACTCTTCAGGACCTCCACGGCCCTCTCCAGATTCTCGGCGTGAATATCACAAATGACGACATCCATCTCGAAACCGACACATTTCTTTGCGAGCGCGAAGCCTACACCTGATGCGCCTCCTGTGATGACTGCGGTATTCCCGGATTGGAAGACGCTGTGGCGAGAAGACATTTTGTACAGCAGTTGAGTATGTTTTGATGATGAATGAGGAGATGTAAGTCAGAATGAGTTTTGTGACGTTGATGGGGTGAGGGAGGTGTGAGGGGATTAGATGGATTGATGAAGATTTAATTTTGTTGGAATGGAGATGTGAAAGAGGGTGTTGGATTGGTTCTTGGAAAGCTGATTGAGTGAGGGGTTGTATGTAGTCTACATGCAGTACCGGCGATTAGAAGAATGGGAGTCCTTATCGCCGAAGATTGGAAGCGAGGCGAGTTGGTGATCGCCATGGTACTGTACAGTACTGTAAGTAAGGAGAATGCATATCAGCGTCTGTCGCTTGAATTGTTTCGGATCTTTCAAAGAAGAACGAAAAGTATAAGATAACTAGAATATGAAATAATACTCCCCTTCCTACTTATAGTAGTAAAACCTTTAAATTACCACGATACTTCTAGCAACCTGCCTCGGGATGATACTACCTCGATACCGTTTACAGAAGTAACCATCTATCTATCGATACCTTCTACAGTCGGTGCGATTAAATCTGAGCCATTGGCCCTTTTAGTCGAACCCCAACAAAAATTGATGATTTGCCTGGTTTTTAATTGCTTATGATATCTGTTACTATAAGCATAGAGAGGGATACTGACTTCCTTTTCCATAAATGCATCAACTACTGGCTCCTACCTATCTTCTTCACTCCTTTCTCTAATAAGGCAATCTTAACAGTCGCAGATGGAAGGGTTTACAGAACATCTTTCCCTACGTCATGATCATATAAGCTTCACACGCCATTTCTACCTAGGAGAGTGAGCACTCGGAAGATGAATTTACCACATCTAGTGTCTTTTCACGATTGGTCGGTTAGAAGCTCAAGATTGGTATCTTGGTATTTATTTTGTTATTTAGTAGGTGGTTCTTTGTTCGCTTACAGTATGTAATTCATGGGTTTCTCTTCGAAAAATTGACGGATGGTGGGTTTTGGAACTTTTGGCGATTTTTGAGATTCGATATTTCTCTAGACGTCATTAGAGTACTTACTAGGTAGTAAGATCAAAAGCGAACATGTTTAACCAGTCTAAACGCTTCATATCCATGCAGCTTTGCGACTGGCGATTGGAGACGTTACGAGTATGTCAAATTCAAATTCTGTTGGGTTTAATCATAGTCGGCTGTTAGGTGACGAAACTCGAGCTCCTAGTTCGTGACGGTTCGCGGCGGTAAAGGTATCGTTGAAGTGAAGGTCTTCCGGTGATTTGTTAGTGCGCGAATGGAACACATACTAACCAGAGGATTTTCAGGACGGTGTGGTTTAGTGAAGTAACCTCCAAATCTTACTAGCTTCATCTTATCGCTTCGACATGTTATAAATACTGGACTCCTCCACCCGTTTTCTGCTTCTTTTCCTTCTTCACTTTCAGTCTTCGATCAATCTTTACTCAAAGTCTTTACTCTCAATTTTCACTTACCAACAACACCCTCAAACTTAACCAACTAACCAACAACTCGCTCACACCTTCCACAAAACAAAAGAACAATCATGTCAACCCCCAACAACCAAAACACCCCCAGCGACAATCAAGCAACAACCTGCTTCGACGGCATGAACGAAATGTTCGCCGCATTACTCCAAGAAAAGGCTCGGAGCGGAGGAGGATCAACCAACACCAACCGCGATGATAGCATTGAAGCCGACGCAGTCAGACTTGTAAACACTATCGAACGAGACGTAAGTCGTCGCGTTATGGCAGTGATTTCAAGGACTCGACCCGAAGTACTTCCTAGGTACCAGGAACTGAAGGTGCTTATTGATACAGAAACGGATAAGAGGAAGTTGGTGCAGTATCTGAGGGAGCAGATGGAGATTGTGAGTAGCATCATTCGAAGATGAGGGGTTTGGGGTTCTTGGATGGGAAGGGATGGGTTTTTTGGGGGGAAAGGATGGGGAATGGAGGTCTGAGGAATTGAGGTCCGCAAAGTTGGGTTGAGGATGAATGTGATTTTGAATTTCTTTTGGTCTCTGCACTTGTTTTGTATATTTCTTCGGGGTGATTTGTTCGGCTTGTTACATGCAATGGCAGAGTTCTTAACACATTAACTTCTGAGAATTAAGTATCGGATTTCAGTGTCCCCTGTGCTTACTTGAAAGCCTACTGCGTCTCAACTCTGATCGTATTCACATCCACTTTCACCTTGCTGGTCATATTCTTGACGCGGGCAACGGAGTTGTTCGAAGTCTCTGTCTTCTCCTCGGTATAGACTTGAAAGGGCTGTGCAAAGAGGAAGAAATTTCGGTTCTCTTGTCTGCTTGTGATAGTCGTGTCCGGTGTCGCTAGAATTAAATCGGAATCGATTAAATGGTACTCATGTACGCATAACTTATGCATGTATAAGTCCACGCACAGGCCACTATAAGACGTTCCACTCCTTCTCCACTACTAAAATACTACTATAACACCTACTTTTTTTTAACTATTAGGATTAGAATTTACAGTGTAGACGGGTTAGGGTTAGGGGTTGGTTAGAGTTAGGGTTAGGGCTAGAAGTTAGGGTTAGTGGAATATGATTTTTGGCTGTTTTGTAGTGTAGATATGGCTAAGTGGCTCCCTTTTATGTCAGAGATGGCACGGGCCTCCATGAGTACCATTTAATCGATTCCGAAACTAGTCGAAGCAACCACGTCCTTTGGATGTCTAATTACCTAGAGAATAGAAGCTTAGGTAGCTACTCTACAAACGCTTGTATGCTAGTGCACGTGCTGGATGTCCCCTGGATTTTCCAACGGCTATAATTTGGACATGGTATAATACCAGAAATGCCGCTCTTGAAGATTCCGTTATTGTAACTGATATGAAGGATACCAAAATAGTCTTATACGAGTCACTTGTTAGTCCTCAGTGAGCCTCGACTTTTGATGTGGTAGACTAACAAATAGCTTTTCGAAATTTTGTTCCTAAAACAAAGTCCATAATTCTTATATTCTGGAAAGTTAATGTAAGCGGATACTTAGGTATAGCCACCTTGGCTCTCCCAGAGTTCTGTGGGTGGAGAGCTCCGTGATTGTTGATCCTTACTCTAAAGTGCTATAGTGTGTATGACTCTGCAGTTAAGAGGAAGTCTGGTAGGAGGCTCAACCCACAATTGTATTGTCAGCTGCTCGTTGCTGTTCGGCTCGCTTCAATGAAAGAGCCCGGGAAAATTGCTGAAGTATGATATCAACATTACATAAACGTATTTCCAAACTTAAAAGTGTGACATCGTGATACCCTGCTCTTGTACTCACTCGTGAGCAAACGGATATGGTGGCGTTCAAGGAGATTCAAGTTTCAATTACAACGACCACAGATGCCAGTCAACTCGACATCACGCCGCGGCCAGATCTAATGATCTCTTCCATCTCCTCGTCGCTGATAACCACTGGAGGACTCTTGTAAAAGTTTAACACCAGGAACATCCATACCACTCCTCGTTTCTTCTTGGCAGAGCATGCGGTCATTCCGTCTTGGTATAGTGAGCGAACAAAGATCAGAAGGACGATAGCCTCTCATTGAAGCCGCATCCCTGCAAACTATTTGTAAGGTTTAACGATATCAAAACCACAAACTATAAAATTTGACTCTCGGTACAGGGATGTGTGCGCGTGGGGGTGAACAAGTTTAAAACGATGTTCCAAATACTTGAATGTCTAGAAGGAGCGAAAGAATTTTAGGATGACTATATAGATGATAACCGGAGTCTATATTACATGACGATTGAATCGTAAAAACTAATGTTTTCTAATGCGCACTGGAGCAAGAAAATAGCATTTTATACGCTCCAAATACACAGAGAGTGAACAATGTTATATAGTAGTCAAGTAAAGATGAGTAAATGATGTAAAAGAATTAAAAGAATTAAAAGAAGACAAATATAGGTTTTACTTGAATAGAATTATGTTTACTAACTTGTTTTAGAAAAACGGCTTTCAATGAACTATCTTAAAAGGATATGTAGAATGAAGTAAGGAGTATAACCATATAACAGACTTTCATTCAAATATGTTATGCCAGATAGTAGATACAAAGCTATTATATAGAGATTCTTGGTATAAACAAGTTTTCATATTGAATCCCAAAGTGTTACAGTTACGTTTATTATCTTGAAAAGTTAAAATTTAGAAATTATACAAATCTTTCCTTGAGAGAAATGAAGTTAGATTGTTATCTACAAACATTCATAGTATTCTTGTTTAACAATACTACACTAACGAGTCAAAAGAAAAGAATGACTTGAGGATCTATCAGATAACTCGGATTTTAGCTTTGATCTTGGATAAGAAGAGTTGAATCTTTTCTCTAAACCTTCTCGCAAAATAAGATCCTAAGAATCTTCATCTACGAGATCTAAAATTACCTCTAGAAGAGTTGATTTACAAGTCATCGTTATTCTTATGTTTAATCAGGATTTTCACGTAGCAGTAGAACAATTAATGCCCTCAACAAATGACATTTGTAAAGGTAATCTGACAACAACAAAAAAAGAGGCAAAACCACCGACCGCAAAAGCAACAACCGAAAACAACGATCTCATTACCCCCCTGCCTCTCCCCAGGCACAAAAAGCACCCCAAAGAACACAAAAACCAACGAACACAACGCAAAAATATCATTCCATCCCCCCCTCCAACCACAACAACAAACCCAACCCACAAACTACCCCCAGACGTCCCCCAATGAGCCACTGAGCTACTTTCGTTTGCGGTAGCTCTTTGGGTTCTGTCGAACCCGAACACAAAGATCCTCGTACTCCTCCTCTGTCAACCGAACCAATCGCTTGGTTCGGTCGACAGTTTGACGACCCCTCGCCTTTGGTGCCTTCTGGCCTTCGTCAAAAATGCTCAACCGGGGAGCGTTGGTGTAACTGGGCCGAATTTGTCTCAGCTCCCAGTCCGTAACCTCTACCTTGCGGTAGGGTGTGCCGGCTGGTACGGCGGGGGCAGCAGACGCACGAGGAGATTCGGCGGGGAGGTTGGCGGCAGCGGGAGCAGGAGCAGGAGCGCGAGCGCGAGAGGAGGAGGCGAGTGGTGGTGCTTGGCTTAACATATTGCCCAAGCTGGTTCCGTATGAGGGAACCTCAGGGAGTCGAGACTGCCCTGGGTGTGCCATTGAGGCGCCACTGCGAAAGACGGGTACCTGGTAAGGGCGGCCCCAAAAGTCCATGAGCACTTCTCCTGGTTGCCCAGGAAGCGCGCCCATGCCCATGCCATACTCATTGGTAGGAGCAGGTTGGGGAGGGGTTTGCGAGAGGTTCTCGCCAGCAGCAAAAGAGTCGTCTTCCAGAAATGGGTGAATTTGGGCAATGAAGCCCCCAGAAAGATCAACACTGGCCTCTGCGGCCGCAACAGGCAACTCTCCACCGGCGAAAGATTGGGCCTCGGTGGTCTCGTTGCTGGTGTTTTGGCCAGCAGGGACATCCTCCTCGTCGGAAGGTGGCTGTAACGAGATGTTAGTAAACAGATGAGAGGCGCTTTTGAGGATTTTGAGAGCATGAACTTACGAGACTGTCAAGAACAGAAGCGAAATAGGCCTCCTCGTCCTCCTCTTGGCCAATTGTCGCCAAAACCTCCTCCAAAGAGTCCAAAGAATGGTTGTCCCGCTTCATCTTGACGTGCGACGGTTGGTAGAATGAGGGGGGAGGGCCAAGAAACGTAAGAAAGGGGCGCCTCCGTGTAATTGATGGTGGTGCGATTGATGGTAAATCCGCCAGAAGGCTTCGAAGTCAACGGTACGATCGATTGATGGATCTGGTGGTGGTGGATTTCGAGTGTCAAGAACGCGCCAGAGTTCGAAAGCAAGATGGCGTGCAAAGTTTTTATGTTTGTTTTGGCCGGTGGTGCTAAGCGAGATTTGACAGTCAACCACAACGACACTGATCTCAGCTCAACAAGTAGCCACGAATGATTAGTAAGAACATATATATATATAAAACAAAAAAAAAAGGTTGTCACAATCAATCATCCCAGGATGCTAATAACCATAGTTAATATAGTGCTCGAATCACTTACTGTATGCTACAAGGCGAGGTCAACAACATGATTGCGTACAGCCAAAATCCGTTCAAGCCTGGTGTATGTATTTCAGGTCCACTCGGCGAACTAGTACAAGAAACCCCGGCGCAATCACTGCCATACTCCAAGAACATACAAATTTTCAACCACAATGTACCATCAGAGCTTCATTGGAGAAGTCGACCACTTTGAGTGAGAGAAGGTTAGTTTGCTCATGCTCCAACCATCATGTTGAGGAGGTCCTGGTAGACTCAACTACGGGAGAATTGCAGTGCCGAGCGTCCCTGACGAGAAAGGGCGCAACGTGGAGTATATGCTGGCACAGGCGTATAGCCTTGAAGGCGACGACATGGAGCCACCAATTGTATCGAATGAAAACGGCGGCGAACAGGCGCATGTCGAATTCTGTCCGTCTCAGCATCTCATTATCCCAAACGTGGCTATCACCCCGTCTTGCAAATCAAGCATACGCTCCAATGGAACCACAAGCTAACGATTCTCAGGATACTGCCGATCAAGTTGGACCATCCGCGCGATCGCCCCACAAGAATAAGAAAGCCTGTCTCCGGCAGATGTTGGCACTGAAGCAGGATATGATACAACCACCAGGTGTACTGTATGTAGCATCTAGCCCAAGAACCTCCCTCGCCATTTCTGAAGACGAGTTATGCAAAGTCAGGCCAGGATACACCGAGGGTACAAACCAGATTTTCCAAAAGACACAAACTCAGGCCGAGCGGCTGCCCAACGCGCATGCAGACCGATGAATAATTATATTGCTCGCTCAAGCTCGATGGATGGCACCGCGAGGATCATCGACTAGATGATATTAATCCTCTTGTCGCAATCCTCAAAACGTACCAATGGAAGACCAAAATCCATCGATACAGTCGGCGCGTTCCTTGGACACAACTTGAACTGGCAGAAATACCCACCACCATCCACTACACCATGCCTCGGAGCTACTTAGGGTCATCAGAGGTGCTTGATTCCTTCTCTGATGTGCGAAACTATCGCATCCGCATCAGCTCAATGGTAGGCTTGACTTGAGGTATCCTGCAGATTTAGGCTAACAACTTTGTAGCTCCTATCTTCTTTGCAAAGCACATCCACATTATCACACGCAGCAAAAGGCTCGCCGCCACAACGAATACGAATGTCATCTCTCTCAAGCTCCACATCTGCCATCTACATGGACTTCTCCAAACGGGGCACAAGTTGATACCTTTGCTTCCTCGGCTTTCAAGTTTGCAACACGAAGAGACTTCAAACATCTACAAGTCAATCCACGATGGTAAGTCCACTGGGCTAACCCAAAGTGAGAAGTCCGCCGCACTTTTCTCGCGTTCTGCGCTCTTGGGCCTAGAGGTTGAGAGGTTTACATTCGCTAATCATGTCAAGCAGAAAAGGATAAGAAGAACATGAACATCTACAGCCATGAAATCCAGCTTCGACTCCCTGCGACAAGTGTAAAGATTGGATAGAGTGCGCACTTTGAATCGTTTGCAGAGAGTACCGCCTATATACTCGTTTCTTGGAAGGCATTGCCCTCACCAAGCATCGAGATCCCAGCTCGGGATTTAGAATTGCGGTACACTGTACGAAACTTTGACAAAGAACCACAATCCCACCTCGAGGTGAGAGAGAGAGGCAGATTACAGGAAATGAGAAGAGCACGGATATGTGATACTTTCACAAAAACGTTTCACAACAATTCGATGGCTGGTAAGCTGCCCCTGAATCCCATCAAGGAAATACAGCAAGGAAGAAACACGCAGAGCCAAAAAGATGTGATCGAGGGACGCCCATCTCCTTCAGACTACGGATCTGGGTAGGAATCTGCGCAGTCCACACTGCATTTCCACCGGCAGAGGTCAGCGGTGCTGCTTTCTCCGCCAGCACCAAGCTACATGACTACGAGCCTGTATCTGAGAAGGAGATCGCCGCAGTCTTTTTTGAACAGGGTTCGGTCAAGCTATCAACATTGATTGTTGGCGAAAACAAGATTCCACACGCCTTATTGCTCTCACGCAAGAGATGAAAGAGTTGTATGATAGATTGGAAAACCATTCAATGGTCAGAAGATGACGATCGTTCCAATCGTGCTTGAAATCTGTGGAAGCAATGCATATGCTCGGTAGTAGATGGCCCAAACGGAGAATGCAGAATATCGCCACTAGATCCGTCCCAGTATCAAGCCTGTGGCCTTCCAGTGAAGTCCATTCCATCAGAGCGAGGCAACGAAAAAGACAAATGGGCAAGCAAGTCGGTAGGTGGCTCTATGACCCCCTTCCCTCAGAGCACTGCGCTTTGAATGCAGAGTGAGGTCAAGACAGACAGAGTAGATCACCCACTGAAAACAAGCAGTCTACACCCAAAGATTGCGCCTGAACAAAAGCTTTGGCAGCTGAAATATATATCCAAAGTCCCAAAAGAATATCGAATGGAGGGTCATGATAATCGTAGGACCATAACTGAAGAATGACCAGGAGAAATTATTCGAGGCAATCCTGCCTTTTGGCACCCAGTCGAGCGTGTCTGAAAATTCCGTAAAATCGACGGTAAGAGACAATTCGCGAGAACCAGGTTGCAAAAGGCTAGGTTTTCCTAAAGACAACTTGAGGAACTCAGATCTGCCAACCGAGAAGGGATAACGAAGAGGTGTATATAGGTATTACGTTAACAAGTGTCATGCAATTACAAGAGTCGTAGCTGAAATTGATCGGGTAGCTTTCCATCCTCCAAAAGGGCTGGTGGGACCGAGATACTTCAGCGGTAAATTTGACAATCTTAGAATATGAGCAGATTCTCCAATGTAAAGAGGATCGTTCAAATACGAGACTTGTCTTGTGTGTTTGAGATAAACATGTCCTGGAGTATCTCTTCCGCTGCTCCTTTTGAAAGTAAGTATTTGAGCTTGATATATAAAATTGAGATATGGAGATAAATGAGAACATATTGCTCAGAAGATTTCAAAGAACGAAGGTACTCAGCAAAAGCGAAGAAAGAGAAGAAAGTAACAGAGACGTCCAAGATTTATATGAGATCTTCCTCATATTCCGAGTCTTCGAAGCCTTCCATGTAATATCTTCTTGGGGGGTTGTTTGCGAGATGCTTCCGAGATCAGAAAAATCTTGATGAAGTTGGCCAACTTTGACATACTTCACTCAGGACAACCACCACCTCAAGCATGACTCACTACGCGGGAAAGGAAGAACGATGACCCGCCTCCAGATACTTCTTTGAAGACCCCGCGACAACAACAAGCTCTTCTTCAGGCACGTCAACATGGATCAAAGACCTGGGTCCAGCTACCTGGCGCGAGTCTTCCAAGCTATGGTAAGTTGCCTTTGCAAGACCTCAATCAGGTTGTCCTCCAGCTAACCATCATAGCTACCACCACCACCACCTCCTCCAATGGCTCGTCCTCCAATCCGCGGCCCACCCCACGACATCCAAGCCCTCGCCAGGCCTCCGGGCACACAACTTCTTGCTTCGCCCTACGGTCCAAACTCTGTTGCTGGGCTTCGTCCCAACCCTTATCGCATGGTCTCGCCTGGGTCCGCTCTTCTCGCTTCGCCCTATGGGCCAAACTCTGTTGCTGGGCTTCGTCCCAACCCCTATCGCATGGTCGCTCGAGCTTCCGCACCTGCGCCTTGGCCTCTGCCTGCGCCTGCTGCTATTCCTGCCCCTACTCCAGCGCCAGCGCCTGTGCCTGTGCCTGTGCCTGTTCCCGCCGCTGCCCTGGCCTCTGCCTCCCAAGGCATGCCACAACAACCCCAAGGTCGCCCCCTCCACCCCGCAATCCGCCCGGAGGCCGCCGCCGCCGCTTATGCTGCTCGCTCTCGGCTTGCCATTGAAATAAAGAAAGAAGAATGAATTATGTAGAGTAAAATGGAAGATTGGTACCAACCGGATATAACTCAGCGACTTTAGACTTTCAAACACGTGAGCCTCCTCGGCATGCTTTCTTTGCCAGCGTTATACTATCTCTTTCCTCATACACATATATAAAGACTTGGCCAATGGGAAACTCATCTTCAGGGGTAAGTAAGCAAGATGAGCGAGATGACAAACTGTTGTTCCAAGTACCCAAAGTCATTCCGAGGGTAGCTGATATGTGTAAAACGACCACTTGGAAGGATACACACAGCTCCAAGGAATGCTATTAAAGCTGGTTGACACAGAGTAAGTGTGCACTCCAAGGTCCCTTCCAGTACATCTTAATAGGGATAAGATCCATGCTAACATTATTTGCCAATCTTCAAACTGAATGGCACTCGCCATTGGAGTATAGAATCTCCTAGCAAATAGCAAATTGCATACACAGAACAAGAGACAGGCGGATTCGCATTGGTCAGCTGAACGTCTGTCTATAGAATACCTTGATGGTTTACCGCCAAGATATTCAAGCCTCTCGTTCTCACAACTAGAGAGAACGGTGTCTGGACTCTCCCACCTTGAACAGAGTACAATGGTTCATCCGTTCTGATGGCGGCTCATTGTACTTGTCAAGAGAGGAAGAAGTGCCATCTTTCTGTACATATGGCAATATTCTGGCAGGGCGATATATGCACTGTTGTCGTTCTCTATTTCCCAACGAGCCAATTATTGATTTTGCCAAGGCCTCACTAACCAGTCCGTGAATAAAGCTGGACCCTATGATACCACTGCTATAGCAGTAGGTACTCTGTGGTTGGAAATCTGTCGTAGCACACTGGGATCTGATGATTGATACATGCAGGTGCAAGAGGGTTGTCAGCCAGCTGAATTTGGAGCAACATCGGTAAAGGTCAAACTCCTTTTCCGTCAGCAGTCGTAGGATTCCAAGTAGATCAGGCGAATGGGTGTTGGTGTGTTGGTGAGGAGGGATCTGGCCCAGCTCCTGCTTGCATAGCTGAATTGTGTGATCAGTGGAGACGGTCGGCAAATACGCAAATTCTATGGAGCAGTTAGCAAGATGCGTACGTGTCTTCCAGAACCAAAAGTTGGGCGCGAACCTGCGAACCTGGCGAAGGTTCCCCCAGTGGAGAGGTCAATCTCAAATCAATCTCAAATCAATCTAGGAGGGGTCCTTCTCATGTCCCACTTGATCGCCGCGTTGTGTCGGATGGATTTGAAGCTGTGAAGAAGAGCTGGTGGTTCCTGGTGGGGTTCGCGAAACGCTCCTGCTCTGTGTCGCAGTGTCGCAGTGTCGCAGTGCCGTTGTTGATTGATTTCTATCTCATGATGGCGACCGGAGATCTATGTCACTCCATGTATCTCAGGAGTAAGGTTCTGGGGTTTGTAAATCTGGAGATCGGGTTGGAACTTGATCTGCGTTGAGTTTGTTGCACCTGTTCGCTGTCAAGTCGGTCAAGTCGGTCGCGTCTCATGCAAATTGTGGTTGAGGTAAATTTTGGAGGGGTCAACCGACATTGTGCCGACCCACATAAATTGTCACGTGATTTCGGCTACCAAGTCAGGAGTTAAGCGCAGGGGCGAGATTCACAGAAAAAGTGACAGCTTTGTGTTATTAATTTATAACATCATAGGGCTAACTGAAGGTCTTTTGAAAAAAAAAAATAGAGAGAAGTCTTAGTTAAATCTCATGTTTCTTTACTTATTGGCCTTCAGTAATAGGAAATGACTAGCTCTAATTCATGAAACCTACTTAGGGGATAACTTTTTCCTAACTTTTACTGCTCTTACAAATCAATACTGCTCTTACAAATCAAGCGTCTTTTATAACAAAAACAGCAGAGTCCTTCGTACCCCTACAGTCCCTACAGTATCATACTTTCGTCTTACTTTGAAGTAACTTCCCTAACCCTCCGCCTCTCAAAAGCTCCACTATAGGTTATGGGGACCCCTAGCCAAGGATTCCCCACACTCTCGTAAACTTAAACAGCATTATTCGTTACTATCACATTCCTCAAAGGGAAAAGCCGAACACCTAGCTCAATGAAAACTCATGGCAGTGGCAAATATGAAAATCAAGAGTTGAAGCAAGACTTCACCCAGATTGTTGGATCCAGACCCTTGCGGCTCTGATTTCGTTCTAACCAAACATAGAGCTATACCCATATCCCTGCTACTAAAATTCAAGAACTTTACAAAACCATATCAACATCAACTTATCCCAACACTACGTCAAATGCTGATTAAATCGCTCCTGAGCTGGTCTAAAAATATTTCATACAAATGATTTGCGAATATATGGACACGTCTCTGTTTTCATTAACACAGACTGTGGTATTATTGTCTCTGGTCTTGTAACTAAAGAGGGTGGCTCCTGGTGGACAAGAAAAGTGGCAGTCTCAGCGTAGTCGATTTTGCGTGCATCTCTATAGTATTACTATAAAATTCTAGTGCCAAAACTGCCACTTATCTTGTCCACCCTCCTGGTTGACAGCTAAGAGTCACATTGTGCTAGCTTAATAAGATGGACGCCCTACTATGGGTCTACTCTTATGCGATATCTTAGCTAAAAACGTAGGGTTTTAGCGAATAGAAGGCGTAATTGAACCACTCATCAAGAAAAAACTGTCTAAGAAACAGCATCAAAGGTATTAGAAAGCGCCCTTATATAGAGGGTTTGATATTATTTACGCGACATGGTGCGACTCTCAGCTATCCACCCCCTTTATACTGGAAATCTTCTGGCACCCATGCCTTGCCTTGTGTGTCAGTGTATATCACATAGATTGAACATTTTTGCAATATAAAAACTTGTGAAAAGCGACAGTTATATTATTCTTCAGTCTTAAACATAACAAAAAGAAGAAGAAAAAAGACATTTCTCTATCTACTATCCCCTGAAAGACTAGCTTTCGTCGCTGAAATTCTGCAAATCATCTCGCGTAAAGCCACTCAACACTACCATGCCAAGCGGGTTGGAACATTCACGAGGGAGTCTTGGAGCTTCTCCACTGGAATCTCCTTAAAGAAGTCCTTGATGGTTCTAGGCTTGACTTGGGGGTATTTATCGGCATCAAGAGGCTCTTTGAGATAGACTTTTCCGTTCAAGATGAGCCATGCTCCAGTCCTGAATACTCATTAGTGCTGCTTAGATTGTGGGTTTTTATTTTACTCACATGATGTAGTCTTGCTCGCCAGTCTTCAAGGATTCCTTGTGCAGGTCATCCAGAGTACCAAGTACCTCCACTTTGGGTGCATAGCCATAGACAGATGTGAAGTCTGCGATTATACCCTTTGAAGAGATTTTATCACCACGGACTATGATTTGTTAGCATAGCAACGTCTGATGAGGACTTTTTTTCCATACATCTGTAGAATCCCACGGCGTTTTTGTCGAGGATGAGAGCAGCTGTGTATTGACCAGCAGTGTAATACGAGGTCAAATCCATAAGCTCGTCTCCAGACCCGTAGTACTTGAACGTGGGTGGGGTCCCTGGCTCGTAAAAGTAAAACAGTTCGCTGAAAAGTGTCTCCACGAACATGCCGTTCAAGATATGAATGGTTTTGATGGGCTTGGATTCCAAGTACGCATTGATTTCCAAGATTGGATCCTTCTTGACGAACATTCCTGGGGTAAGACTTGGGTATTCCAATGTCCAATCGCTAGCAACGTAACGGTCAACTTTTGCCTCCACACAGAGATCTACAAGAAGCTTTTGAGCTGCGGTCATGACTGCGTTTTCTGCGAGGTAGGCGCAGACCATAACGTCAACCTGCAGAAAGTTAGTATAAGTAATTCCATTAGCCCACTGGTGTATAAACTATTGCGATATTATATCGCTTTCCTAGTCTCCAGCGACGGGTGTTTTGGATGGTGGATAAAGAGAAGAACTACATACACCTTCCACAAAAGGTTTCAGGGCAGCTCTATCATCAGTTTGCCCTTTAAATAAGGTAACTCTCTTGTTATCTCGGATAACAGCTGGCAGCTTTGTAGGGTCACGACAGTATCCTTTGATAAGTACGTGTGGCTCTTTGAGAAGGTCGTGGATGACACATTGGGCCACCCTTCCAGTGATTCCTGCGAAACCGACGGTAAGAGACATTTTTGTGGTGGGATAGTTGAGGCGGAAGATAGCGTTCTGGTAAAGGTAGTGATGGTGATGATGAGAATGAAGGTTGAATAGAAGGGGACATGGCCATTTATGTACTATTGTTCAGACTAACTACTCACTCTAGTGCTGTTTACCTCGCGGTCCAACTCGGCCGTCAAGGTGCGATTCTGTAAGGAGACCCACCTCGGCGTTAAGGTAGCGGCTCAATGCTTTTGAAATCCTACTCTACTCCAGGCAGAATCCACTTCACGATGTCAACGAGTTCGACCGTATCCCTCACTCTGTGACACGCACACTACCGGTTGGCAGAACATCCTGATTAGGCTTAGCATTAGTACTCCAACCAATTAAACTAGTTGGAGTACTAATGCTAAGCCTAATCAAGCTTAGATCAGGACGTTCCGCCAACCGGTAGTATGCGTGTCACAGAGTGAGGGATATGTGTGGCGGCGTGCCAAGAGGGTTAAACATGACTGAAGGCAGCGGAGGATATCACCGTACAATCTAAGGCGAGATCTACAGGGACTACATGGAAGAAGCCTTAAGTGAGCAGATCTGAAGGTTTAACTCCAAATCACCTTAGACTACACTACACAGGGCACCTAAAGTGAACCGCACTAAAACCATATTTGACGAAAACCACACTTCCACCTACAACATCACAACACTTATTGATTGATTCAATATATAAAAAGATGCGCCTGAATTAGCTGAACAGAACTCACGTACCAGCTTCAATCTAATTAATTCATGTAAAATATGGGGCTCACATTACTGGAGTCTTGGCGTTCCGCCAAATATTTTGCTCGCTTGTTTTAGACCCTTGTATACCAAGTAAACACTTTACTAAGGCTTACTTAGTAAAATTTCTTGTATGTGTATTCTTATTGTTTTAATCTAATCACTCTGTTCCGCTTATAAAGTAATAGTTTATATAGCTAATCTAGAATGTTTTTTAACTAAGGCTGTAATGTCAATTTTGGTATGTTTCACCTTGGATGTCCCGTACTGTAGAGTGGCAAGGCGATCACAGGATACCATTCTCCTCTTCCACCCTATAACGACGGAGTTCTTCTTCAGCATTCCTCCTTGTTCTAAATTCCTGCACAAACAAGACGGTCCACAATAGCCTAGTTCCTCCGCCGCATTCTGCGGACGATTAACAAGCACCACCTTAGTCATTGTGATTCTGTTGTGATAGTCAGTGCGCTTTCCTCGGCGCTATCGCTTCAGGTGAGGGAAACCAAGTGTCTGGTAAACCGTAGATCTTCCGTAGGTGCGTCTGCTACTCCTCGACTTGTATACTTCGTCCCAGGCATAATAAATGTTATTTTTTAGTAGGTATACAGGGGATTTCCCAGTGGAACACATGGTTAGCACGCCCGTAAATTTCAACATTTATTACTCCGTACGCCTGGGACGAAGTATATTTTTCGAGAGTAAGATATAGCTTAATTAAACTACAAATCTGTGTTATTTACATGTCTTTCCGACCGGTGGAAGTACCGTTACGTAGGTACAGAGAGCCCTACGCTACGGACGAGTTTTAGTATCCCTCCTTGACCTACTTTTCTGTCCTCGTGTAGTAGGTGCTCCTACGCTTTACCTAATATAGTAGGTCCTCATTCTGGCCCTCACCAAGGATTCTAGAGTATCTTTTAAAAAAAAACCCCGAGGCATGAATTTTCTATATATCGAGACTCTAGGATAACCCTAGATTAGATGATAGTTCTATAGTTATAAAGTATATATATAATTTGTAGTATCGTTTACCGTTTACTAGTAATTTAGTATTCTAAAGAAACTCCTTTCTAACCGGACACCTCCTTTCCGCGGACACTTGCTATCCCTAACCTTGACCGATAGCGCCGTGGGAAGCGCACTGACCATTAGGAGCCAACAGCCTGCTGTAACGGGTTGTGCAAGTACCCGGAGTTCCGAGTGCAGCGTTGGTACGTATAAATCGCTACTAGTGGGAAAAAGAACGCGGAAGGCTATCTAACATAGACTTTTTCTAACTAACATAGAAGTGACCGGGCTCCCCAGCCACTTTACGGTATGTTAATGACTCGTAACAATGCTAGTAATATTATCGTAACCACTAATATAATAGGTAATACACGGCTACTTCACCACACCACCATTTGAAGCTATTCCCATCTGCTTAGGTAAGTCGTGTACCTCGTCGTCGCACCCTTACCGTCGTATATTGTATCTGCGAATAGTCTCTACTGTCGCTATTATGTCGCGTAAGAGTATTAAAATAGGTTGTTTTGTTTAGTTAAAAATATATAATCTTACTAAAAGAAACACTAAAAATATTATAAATTACTTTGTAGCGACGACGAGGTGCCTACCTATGGCGACGACGAGGTTTTAGTTAGTAGGTACGATAATATGTAGGTTTGTTACGTGGTATTAAGGATACCCAGGAACACACCGTAAAGTGGCTGGGGAGCCCAGTCACTTCCATGTTAGTTAGACAAAAGTCTATGTTAGATAGCTCTAGGCAAAAAAATACATTGCTAAGTCATCTCTTGAGAAAGCCCCTTGGCTATAGGTATGTTACACTGGGTAGCGGCAAAATTCATGGTATTTCAAATATGCATCTGTACTATTGTAACCCTCAAATCAACGAATTCATCAACGCTACTACTGATTCGTCAATTAGTACTCATAGTAGATTAGACGGTATTATTTGATCACTTCTAGAATACGAAATATTCGTCACTTTTATTAATATATAAAGTTAAGCTTTAGTAAAAGCACACCCCTCGCCTAAGAAAGTAAATAAAGCACCCTACGAGTAAAAGAAGAAGTAGTTAAAGCAAACTCCACGACCTAAACAAGTAAACGTAAAGGTACTACTATATGCGATTATTTCGCCTTCAGTTTACGTCCGGCACCAACTCTCGTATTACCCCCCCGGCCTCTGTACCCCCCNGGCGCTCTATTGTTTTCGACTTATATAGCTTTAGCGAGAGAGACTTTCCCCTCCTTTTATACTAGATAGCGACATAGCCTGTTCGATAGCGTCTATAGTAAAGTACTATAAAGGACAGCGGTTGTAGAGAAGAAATAAGGGTCAGGGAATACAGACCCTTATATAGATTTATATGTTGTTATAGTGTTTACCACATTCTATTCCTTATTCTACACCTACTACCTTACTCGTTCTACACTGTAATAAGCTACAACAAAAGCTTATTATATAATGGATTATCGTATTTGTGACGTCCATAATGGTACTCCGTAAATCTATTGTACGGCGAATGCAATAGTCTAATTGGTCAAACCGGCAAATCCGGAGTTACCATAGTACACATCGGGCTACTTAGTTCAGCTTTCTACAAGTCCCGAGGCAGAAAAGTCTTTCACTGCAGACTTCTAACCAGTGGAGCATATGGACAACTCTTAGCGCCAAAAACACACCCTCTACCCATTTTCTTAGACATGATTGATCACGATTAGGAAAAGAAATTTCTCTCGATGAGCTGTATGCAGTACCTAAAATCGCGGTTGTTTCATATTGCGGCTTGTCGCTTCGCTTGTTTATGGCACAGATGTATCATAACAAAGTCCAGGGTAAGACCAAGATATATGAATTCGGCCAGAGTACAATCAAAGCTTGCCGCAGCATGCACGAAAGGAAGTAGGCTTAGGAATAGAACCATGAAGTCGAACATCGCAATAAACAGAATTCCAGCAAGGTATCAAGAAAGTATCTCATCTTTGCGCGCTTGGGACAAATACTTTCTTGCGAGAAACAGTACCGTAGTATATCGAACATAAGAAGGATACTGGGGTAGGCGGGTGAAGTGCCAAAACTAAGTGGTAGGCCACTTAGAGAACGGCTTTCTACGGGCTCCTCACTTATCGCAATCTCCTACGCATAGAAAGAAGAACTTCTAGCGAGTAGGAGCCTCTACTTTGCTCTAGTTCACACTGTCCCGCACTCCACCCGCCTACCCCAGCATTCTTCTCAAGTTCGATTTACTACGGTATAGTAGGAGCATGATATAATATGGTAAACAAAATGAAAAAGATACTACGTAAACATTTCGTTGCGTTGGCAAAGAAGACCCTCATATATGGGGTTTCCTCGCTTAACAGTAGCGTACCTCACTCGGAACCCCGTACTCCGAAAGAGCACAACCTGGCCTCTAGAAAAAATGGGAATCGATTATTTGGGAGACAGATCTCGCTAAATATTGCACGCACAGCCATAACGTAGCTGACTTAGTGAAAATGTTCCTTAAACTTAAACTCTTAACTCTAAATTTAACCCTACTCGTAGCCTTAACCTTAACCCTAACCTCCTTAACCTATAAGAAAAGTTCTAAGGCCTTAATAAGAGACTCTATACTATTATTAAAATATATTGTATTATGATTTTTTAGGGCCGGTCTTAGTGATTGTAGCAGCTTATGTAGCACCTGTATAGCTAGTAGTAGGTTAGTACGATTAGAAAAGTGGGTACCGTCATTCTCGGACCGCCGCTGACCGCCCTGGACAGGCTATGAATTAAGCGAAATCTGTCTCCCAAATAATCGATTCCAAAAAATGCCATAGTAATACCTTGGAAATTTTCAGTCTACAAAGAAGGCTTTTGTAATCAAGATAGGGGAAAATGCCATCGTCTTGAAAAACGTATCTCCTCCGTAGTCCCACGAGGAATGTATTCGCCCGAACTAGGGGCGTGTAAAGTAGTCTCTAGGAAACCCTATTAAAATATTCTGTTGGGTATTGCCATGGTTCGGCATTTGGAATTCTATTCCATTCCAGGGCCTCCCTATGGAATATTCCGTTCTAAATAGTATAACTGTTAGAATATGCTATTCCAAAGGGTGGAATATTTGGAATTCTAATTGGAATCCATTATGTGACCCGCAAAAAAGTGGTTCCGTTCCGAGCGGCCAATAGGAAGCCTAACCTTAGCCTTAGTAATGTCGCCCCTACCTATCCTACTAAAAGAGCCTCGAATACCCGTATTTTACGCCTCCTACGGTACACGTACTCGGTACAGGCAGTGCAAAGACTATAAAACTACTCGGATTCACCTTAGTCATATATATAAGACGACGATAATTAGTGGTAAAAATTCACTAATTTCAGTGCTCACTTTATAACAAATAGAGCTCTCTTATTAGTTGAATAGTGATATATATACCCTTTGGAATTCCAAATTCCAAGGCCTTATCCCTTGGAATATTCCGTTCCAAATTAAAGAGCCTTTAGAATATTCCACCTTAGAATAGAATCTTGGAATCCTTGGAATCGTATTCCAAGTGCCGAGCATTGGGTATTGCATATAACTTCTGCATAAGCTAAGGTAGATCTACTAAAACTTGATAATCTTTTATTTATATATAACGCTACGTTAAACTTAAATCTGTCATCGTAAAATCTTTCTAATTCCTTGTATAAAAGAAGACGCGTTTAAATCAAAGGCTCGCTAAACGCGATAATTCATCTTGGCGGGACAAGTACCACGCAGGAGATAACCGAATATATGGATGGCTTCTATTTTCTAATAAGCTATCGTGAACTTAACGGCGCGTTGGTTTGCAAATTCATGACTAAGAGTTGATCACAAGCGATATGATTAGTATCTGTTGGTATAAATTGGTAGTATAATAAGGGCATGTAGCAGATTCCAGAATAGGTACGAAACAGTAACAAAGGTAAAGATAGAAGACAATAAAGAGTATAAAGTAGTAGTAGTAGAGGATTGATGTCGGTCGGTGACGTGAACTTCAGGCGAATATAGCCCTAGATTATCACGAGACTAAATAGCAGTGGTTAATAGTGGATGAGGACGTGCGGGGGATATATTATATTCATCCTCGTACAGCTAATTCCTTAACCATCAACACAATAATATTATCGTCAGTCACACTACACGTGAATATGTCGTAGTGGTACCTATGTATAATGGCCATAGAAATAACCCTAAGTACCTCATGATCTATGATCTGAGGGCCGTTTGTCCTTACTAACCACTCTTGTACTAGGTACGCTTTCAAATCAAGTTAGCGAGTACCGTAACAAATCTCTTAAATAAACGTTAGAGTGATACTTAGTTTTGTTTTGATGCTTTCCTGATTACACGCTCAGACTACCAGTATATGGTTGTAAGTTAAGATATACTACTAGCGTGTCCAGAGGTACATTCTCTCAGCGTTCGGCATCTGGAATACATGGCATTCCATTTCATTTGGAACGTTCCGGGCCTCCTTTGAATGAATTGGAATATTCTAAAGAAGAGGCCTCTGGAATTCTAGAATTCCAGGGGATATATACATACTGTACTACTATATACTCTACTTTAACTAATAAAAATTCTTAATTTGAGGGACCAGGGGGGCTGACTAAGCCTCGGCTTCTAATCAAGCAATAGTATTAATATAGTAGGTGTAGTCAAGTTAATAAAAAGAAGGGACATCACGTTCTAATATTCAATATCCTAGATAGAGGTTAGTAAGCCGAATAGGCAGGTACAATATCCCTAATAAGCATAGTCTATATATAGTAAGGCTAAGTATAAATCAGACGGAGCGTGACAACTATCTTAAAAGTTACATGGTTAGTTCTATTAAGTATTTCTATAATTCTACTATGGGATATAGCATATTTTAGAGGTTACAACAAATGGAATGGAATAATCTACATAGGGGGTCTGGAATGAAAAGGAATTCCAAATGCTGAACGCTACATTCTTTGTTAGTAGTAATTCTATACTTCTACTCGACTACTGCTTAATTATTTTCTCTTTTCCTTTTCCTTCTACTTGTTTTACAACTTCTTGTTAGATGTTCAAGAATTGACCCCTTTGTATATTAAGCCAAAATCTCCAAGTACTCTACGATACTAATCGAATACATATCGATTATCTAAGGAGGCTCTAAATCTCGTTTTTCTTAGATAACGAGAGGCTTTCGCACCTCTGATTCATAGACTACGGTCTAGAAATACCACCTCTATTAACTCTATACCCTCTGGGTACCTATACTTACATCTACCCTTGTAAGCCGCAGAGTGTAATCAGGAAAGTACCAAAACGAAGCGAGTATGCCTAGAGATCATATGACCAGTGCCTTGTATGTGTTACAGGCAAACCTGGATGTAAGGATATTGGATATAAGGATACCCTCGATTATACCCTTACGAATGTGCCCCCCGGAATATCATCATATCCAGGTTTGCCTGTAAAATGAAAATTCATGAATTACTCGTAGGTGGATTTATTAGGTGGGGTGGCCTGTGCCTCAAAAAGGCCCCCCTTTTTTTTCTCGACCTTAGAGCCCGTCCACTAAGAGCTACCTATGAATGAGTTATCCACGTGACACAATCCACCCTTATCAACTATCCAACGCATTTGATAATTTCATACTGCAGACAACGCTTTGAAGATTCCGAAATTCGCAAGGCTGGACAGTGGATCGAAGGAGATAAAATCACAAATGACGCGCAGCGGCTGAACATCGTCTGACAAAGATGATAACAAGGCGACTTGGTCAATTCCCCCAAGAGGACGTGACTCCGTGATTAGCGATCCTGATCACCATCAAAGCTTTCCTACGTCCCTGGATGCTTATACCGTCCACAAAGCGAGGCTAAGCGCAGCTATGAGTTTCAAATACTGCAGTACCGCTCAGAAGGGTAGCTCAATCCACCCAATATACTTGTTACATTTACCTCACCGTTGGGAATACTGGGTCCAAGGGGCTGCCTTGTTAGGAAGGAGGCGCACGTCCGTCGCGTGTGCTACACGTGTGCGTGAATCATTCTGCAGGCTGTGGATTGCTATTTCCGAGTCGTGGTGCATCGTCTGAAATCTTGAAACCGGGCGGGTAGGGGTTCATCAGAGATGGTGGCTAAGGGAAAGATTGGACGATGTCCACTTGGCGATCTTTGGAAGGCAGGGAGGGGCGTAGAGTGACAAAGGCAACGCACGGCACTTGCAGTAGAATGGAATAATCGAGAAGGGCGGGAGTGAGTAGCGTTGTATAGAGTAAGGCGAAAGGCACAAAGTAAGAATTTTCACAAAGCTTGAATCATTTGCATGTAGACGGACAATGTAACATTAAATTATGTTTATTTTTCTTATAATACTCGACTACGCTAGGTATGAAGGAGATTATATAAATGAAAAGGATATGCACGCTGTGCTATGGTGGTATATTATGAAGCCGACCCAAACCCGCTTAAAGAACAAAAACAAAATACGTGAAATTCTCCCCCCTAGTCCTAAACCATACCGCGCTGATTAGACTGTCCACTTTTCTTCGTCCAACACTTCCTCATTTGCCTCTTGATTCCTTCGTTGTATCCATAGGTAATTGCGTTTGCGAGCCCAACAAATTGCGATGAGCTCTGCATGATTTGCAGTACCCTTGAGTGATTCCCGTTCAATTCGTTCAGGCGGTTGATGAGCCCTGGGAGCCAGAGGATAACATAGGCGATCGGATATGCGTTGAGAAGCAGAACCTTTTGTATCTCTCGTTGTTTCTTTACGAGGGATGCAGAGCGGTCGTATTCAAGAGTTTGCTCATGCGTGGCAGAGCCATACTGTTGTTCATAAGAAGTAAAATTCGTAAGCGCTTTCGAGGAAGATATCGGAACCGAGTCGTCGTCGTGACTGAAAGAGTTGAATCTCATTTCCTTGTCTCGCATTTCAAACTCCTCGTCCTCCTCCTTCGGAGCGTCCATTATCGACGTGGCAAAGGACGCATCGGATGGTCGACGCAGGGCGGCGATTTCCTTGAGCTCGGAACGAAAGTAGATGTAGAGATAAACGTAAAGGCATACTGTGACGAAGATAATGATGAATCGCCATACATGGGTGAGACCGTATCGGAGAATGGGTTTCTCGGCAGAAATCCAACACCAGTTTCCACTAACTGGAGTGTACGCCTTCAGGCCAAGCGCGGTGAAGCCTATGAACTTGTCAGTATTGTCCGTGTCTTGATTATTGGCTATCTTACTTGTAATTACTGGCATGAGCCAAACAGCAGTCGTTAAGATGACCTTGCTTTTTATGCTGGTATCAAACATCCCATGTTTTCCTAGTAATGACATGACCGTTGCAATGGCGATCAAGAGAATTGCAAAGTCGACTCCTTGAACACTCAATTGGCCAAGCCAGCCATTTAATGAACATTTGCCCCCGACAGAAAGATCACCATTTGATAAAATCCAGAGGCCGGAGACGGTGTTGTTGAAAGAATTGATGAAATCTATCGCATGAAAGTCAGCCAGAGTTTTGAGTTTGGAGAAGTCAAAATGCATACCAGCCGCCGCAAGATTTATGATAAGAATGTGGCGAAAATGAGGGATTTGTGGAAGGAATATGTAACAGCAGAAGATCAGTCCCGAAGCAAGGCAAGAAAGTAAGCTTCCGATCAATGTCGGAATTGCAACGGCGAGATCAATGGAAGCCATCTTCACATGGCTCAGCCAGCGCGAATAATGAATGTAGGAATGAAGAATGGGACCCCAAAGAATGGAAATTTACAAAGGAGAGGCGTAAACTTGTGAGTGTGGGGAAAGTATGGACACCTGGGGATATATAAAGATACAACGGACATTCTACGGCATGAAGTCTTTTGACTTTCTAGAGATCCATCGAGTGGGGTTTGATCCCCTTTTTGGGCTTGTTTCAAGCTAGGACCCTTGGCTTATTTTTTGATATTCATGGATGACTTGGCTTGCAACGAACGAACTGAAATTTGCAACCGGGGGCCACTGGGCTGCAGCCTGAAGCTTGTCCCCTTCCAGCAAGTCACAAGTGACCGCAAAAGCTGAGCCTGCGAGCTACGACAGAACCTGTGAGTCGTGCCCCGGGGATGATGGATCGGGAAAGATCGCATTCCATGTCAATTTCCTTCTTCGCTTCGTAAACTTCCCTGGTCACTTGGGGGCTGGAGGTCTTGGTAACCAGGGACAAGACCAAGAGAATCGCGAAAGCTCAGCCAATCCGAATGACGTCCAAGATTTGACTCCATTCGTAAGAAGGAGAATTCAGATCTGACGAACGAACGCCCCTACTGGTGCCAGTCTGGTGGCGGGAGTAACGGGGAGTTGAGGTCTGGGGTTGATTTGATGCAGACGAACCCTGAATCAGGCAAGGTCAGCCATGGCACGTAGTAATTTGTAGAGGTTGAAACATCTTTGAGATCTTTAAGCTGTATCAAGTGATAACGTCTGCAACTCGTCGGCATGTATATTTCATTTGCATCTGAAATTGAGAAGTGAAGTTTTTGCCAAAGATCAGAAAGTTTTCGATGACAATGGAAGAGTCGATCTAGAGCCTAGAGCCTAGAGGCTTACTCAGAGTGCCCAGGTGGGGTAGCAACGTTTCGGCATGAACGGTATAGTTCACTAATACAGAATAAGTCGCTAATAATAGGGCTGTGATATCGCGTAAATGTTATTTTCCGTTTAGTTGCCTCCAGCTTGGCAGACAGCGAAATCGCTCAAAAACACGTCATCGCTCCTCTCGAGTAGATTACTGGAAGTATCTCCAAATTCGAGTCAATGAACCATTATTCGTACATAAAATGACTTGTGAATAATTTACGGTATCACGACGCGAATGAAACCCAAACAAAGCCAACATTCAAACCCGATCAAACCTAGGATCATCAAACTCTACTTCGTACAGTACTGTGCGGAGTACTACTACCACAGATTTCGGCTGCACGGCAGAGTTGACGCTTTCAGGGTCTCAGGTCCTCCAGAAGAAATGTGGGTATACGCTCCGTAGTGTCATATTGTTCAGTCCACAGTCCACAGTCCACAGTCCACAGTCCACTAAGCTACCCACCTGCAGCCCCAAAGGACGCTTGGAATTCACTATTCAACAGTTATAACCATGTCCCTAGTCCGAGTCCGATCCTCCTACTAGTCCGCCTCACTAGGCCTCCCCAGTTACTGCAGATGCACGTAACACAAATTGGCCCCTGAACTTCCAACTCCCGGTTTGACTTCGTACGCCACTTTCCCGCCAGCCCGCCCACAAGCCACCTTAGGCCATAAGGTTCGCTTCTCTACGTATCTCTTCGGGGACCTGGCCTGGGGACCTCCCTCTTGGCCTCGCTTATTCAGAGATAGTTCGACTTCTTACTCACTTCTCTTTCGTTCAATAATCTCGTTACACTTCATCTTCAGACGCTAGGGGACCTGGCTGATCAAGTCGACATTCACACGATTCATATCGCGGCTCGAAACGACACGGAGATCAACTTCAAAGGCCGTTGGTATGTGACAAAGTTTTAACAGAATCGTCACGATCCATTCGTAACCCTGGTCTCTTCCTTAGAGTCGAGTTACCACGATATTGGTCTGCGAGTGTCGAATTCCATAGGGCATTAGACAGTCGTTGTCATTACTTTATGTGTACGCCTTGAAACTATCCAGAGACACTCTGAGATAACTGAGTTTACACGTCAGGCGTATCTACGCCTAACGCGACAACCTGAGATAACTCCTCTATTGAAGCCAAGAAATATCTGCCAAGATCAAAGAAGCGTGGGGGCGTAAAGAAAGATGGTATAGGTCACCTGAGCCATCTATACTTTAACTCAAAAAAAACTTCCACTATTCTGTGGAAGTACCTGCCTCTTTCAGTACGGGGATTTTATCGGTGTATTTTTCTGTATAACACAATTCTTTAAGTTGTTGGGTGTCAATTGACTTTTGCAAGTCACACTACTGTTCAAACGGCAAGTAACAGACTTGTCCAGTGTTTAGTATGTTTGCGGCTAACTCGCTGGCGCGAAATGGTCAGCGGGGATCAGCTGAGCTTACTTCAAGCTTACTCGAGGACCTCATCGGCGACTACCATGGCCACCAGCTAGTCGGAGCCAGAACAATAACGCCCAGCTTTGCGTTGGAGCAGGAAAGAATGAGAAAACGATGCTGGATCCAATAATATTTCCTCAATGTCTCAGATTATGTATTTGGAGAAACCGGTTAAAGAACACCCCTTAGCTTTTTTGTTCTTTCCTTCTCTGTATTCCACTTCAAAAATCCTCTCGGTCGTATTGTTCTTATTCGTGTAAATCTCGTTGCATTTTCACTTTCTTGAGTTTGAACATGTTTGATCATACGCATTCTCGAAAAAAGGAGTCGAGTTCCCTCGACGATAGCAGTGATGGACAGAATCTTCCAGAGAAACACCTCGCAATAGATGTCGAAGAAAACTCAGCAGTCAACTCATACCTGCTCAACAACTCCGTTAAGAATCTCACATGGAAAGGAATCACTGTAAATGTAAAAGACCACAAGACCAAGGAACCAAAGGCCATTCTCGATAACATCGATGGAATTGCTAAAGCAGGTATACAGTTGGATCTCATCTGTATATCACGCAAAATCTAATTGATGTAGGTGAAATGATTGCCCTGATGGGTCCAAGTGGATGTGGGAAGACTACACTTCTCAATGTTCTCGCGCGGCGATATGTGGGTGGAGCGAAAGTGGAGGGTTCAGCTTTGGTCAATGGCAACCAATCTTCAACATCCGTCTTTCGAGAGATGTCATGTTACGTGGAGCAAGAGGATGCTCTTATTGGATCGCTGACGGTCAAGGAGACGATGCATTTTGCTGCGCGGCTTGCACATAAACAGTATGAAAACCTCCACTTTTTTAAGGTTCTGTCTGATTGTTGAAAAGGTCTAGTTCCTTGACAAAACAGGAGCGTATCAAAAGAATCGCTGTGTTGATTGAGTCTTTTGGCTTGAGCGGCCAAGCGGATACTATCGTGGGTACGCCAATACGAAAAGGACTCAGTGGTGGACAAAAGAGACGGCTCAGCGTGATCAGTCAACTCGTCACTGCACCAAAGATTTTGTTCCTGGATGAGCCAACGAGTGGTCTCGATTCAGCCGCAAGCTTCGAAGTTATCTCATTCATCAAGGAAGCAACTCGGAGAAACAATGTTTGTTCTCGAGCAGGAAAGGGGTTACTGTATTACCCTCGCTAACATGCAGTGCAGCTGATAGTTATTGCTTCTATCCATCAGCCATCTACCACCACCTTCCAACTCTTTGACAAACTACTGCTTCTCTCCAAAGGCAGATCACATTATTTCGGACCAGTTCAAGATATCGAATCTCACTTCCAAGCGAACGGTTTCCCCTTGCCCATGCACATGAATCCAGCCGAGTTTCTCCTCGAGCTCATGAACACCGACTTCTCAACTCACTATGAAGCAGCAGAATCTCGTCTCCAAACCATTCATCAGGGATGGACACAATCCACCCTTCATTCCGCCATGTCTTCACAAATAACCGACGCAACGCACTCTCCAGAACCTCTCCCAGTGACCAAGCCATCCCCACGAAGTTTCTTCGTCGTCCTCCTCGCTCTCGTCCACCGTTCCTTCATCAAGAGCTACCGCGACGTCGTCGCCTACGGAATCCGCATCGCCATGTACTTCGGCCTCGCTTTGATGATGGGACTCGTCTGGCTGCGAATGAAAGACGATCAGAGCTCCATCCAACCCCTCACCAACGCCATCTTCTTCGGCGGCGCATTCATGAGTTTCATGGCCGTCGCTTATGTACCGAGCTTCCTCGAGGACCACGCTACCTTCGTGAAAGAGCGTGCAAATGGTCTCTATGGTGCAACCGCCTTCATGCTCTCCAATTTCCTCATCGGACTACCTTATCTATGTAAGTTTTCCTCTTCTCCACGTGGACCAAAAATTTCCTAACATATACTCAGTCCTAATCACCCTCCTCTTCTCCATAACCGCCTACTGGCTCTCCAACATGCATCCCACAGCCCCCTCCTTCTTCACCTGGATCCTCTTCCTCTTCCTCGACCTCCTCGCCGCCGAATCCCTCGTCATCCTCATCTCCTCCCTCTTCCCCAACTTCGTCATCGCCCTCGCGCTCACGGCCTTCGCGAATGGGCTCTGGATGTGCGTCAATGGCTTCATGGTGCCGCCCGATCTCCTGAACCCCTTCTTCAAATACGTGTTTCATTATATTGATTATCAGGCGTATGTGTTCCAGGGGATGATGGTTAATCAGTTTCAGGCGAGTTCGTATAAGTGTGGGAGTGGGTGTGAGTGTATGTTTGTTACGGCGTTGGTGGGGGAGTGTAGGGTTGAGGGGAGGGGGGTGTTGGAGGAGTATGGGTTTGAGACGGGGAGGATGGGGGAGTGGGTGGGGATTTTGGTGGGGATTGTGGTTGGGTATAGGGTTTTGGGGTGGGTTGTTTTGGGGTTGAAGAAGTGATGGGCTGGTGTTTATGGGCTTTGCTTGAAGATTTTCAACGACCTTGGTCTGGTAAGATAGAGTGGTTGTTCAAGAATAGTAAATGGTTTCATTACGCTTGTAACGTTATGTTGGAAGTTAGAAGTGTATACTATAGTTTTGACTGTTCAATCAGAGAGTTCAACATTAAGAAGTAGGATCTGGCAGTCTCTTATATTTTATATAAGCGCATCCTTTCTGTACGTCTCTAATCCGTAGTTAGCCATCTGCCAACATATCACTCCCCTATTTAACAAAACCAAAACAGCCAAAAATACCAACCCATAGAACAACTCTACATCAAGTTACTCTTAAACTTACCACGTCTTACGTAATTGATCCAGAAGCAAACCAAGCTGTATTTACAAATTAAGTCTTACAATCCACCTAATCTTTGAATACCCTTGACTTGACTAGCGTTAGAAACGAGTTGTATTAAGTTGAGTTGAGTAGTAGCACCCACTCAACTCAACTCAAGTTCTTGGCGAGTTAAGTTAAGTCCTACTTAAGTAGTCAAATGCACTACTCAACTCAGACTAACTCTAACTAGTAACAAATCTAGACATTCCTCTATCTACGCCATCAAAATTTATTACACCAAAATTCCAGCAAAACTAAATTAATTATCCTACCTTACGAATAATATATTCGTAACGCAGGGGTGTAGGAAGAAACTTGGAGTAGTAAGAATCGAGTTACTAAGTTATCTTTTATAACGCAGAACCTAAATATTTCTTAATCTCTTCATGAATCTGTGATTTCAAACTCGTAATCTAGAAAGTAAGAGGGCTATATATAAACTTAGCAGAATATTGGTTTTCTTCTTGCCTTATTTTAAGAGTTAGGGATTTGTATTGAAATATCGTTATAACTTGCTTTCGATCGTTTCGCAAACACGAATAGGAAAGGGAAATTATAGTGGTTATGTTGTGTAATGAATGATGACATATGGATAAATTATTCTAGAGACTAGGGTTGCAGTTTGGTTGACTGGTAAGTTTTATGTAGGACAGTAGGCTCAAGAATTTGTAAATCTTGCTTGATACTAAGTAGCGTTGGATATTGTTTTCAACTCGTAGCTCAAAATGCATTGAATGATGTTGTTTATTTACGAGTCTTGTTTGGAATAACTTGGAATAGGACCAGCACGCATGGTAAGAGATATAGTCATTACTCTGTGCACTCCTCTCTTGAAACAAAATTGTTCCAAAAACATCGCAAAATTAAAATAGTTATATAAAGAGCTTGAATAATTATTAACTCTTACTTTTCACTGACCTAGGTATCTAAAGACAATTTTATCTTACTTATATTATAAGTTTAGTATAATAGAGTTTTATATAGTGTGTACAGAGTAACGACCAGGTATCTTACATTGTTTCGAATGTAGGAAAGTTACTCAAGTTACTACTGAAGTTACGCAGAAAATTCTGTTCACGAGATCGGCCGATCTCCTGTTTCTCTAGTGATGTAACCCGAAATATCGAGCCGGTCATGTGTTCTGTGTTTTATCCCATTTCATATGATCCAGTCCATGTCTTTATTCTTACTATACAAGGAGTAACTTCTAGTAACATTCCCACCATACTTTCATGAAAGATTTCGATTGAGGAGGTATGAATTCACACGTGATGTTGATAAATCCATCCCATTCTTTCTTGTAGACATTCCTGTGTCACCAAACACTCCAATGAGGAGACCCGATTCTCGTCTGGACCTTAGGCAAAGTTTGGATGAATTGTATTGTTATTATCCACCAAAGTTCACAAGGCCTTATAATAAACTGTTTTTTACCACGTGCAGTTTTCCGAGTATTAGTCAAGCCTTTTCTCCATTTCAAAATCTTCATTGAATCAAATATCTCAGCCTGTATTGCAGGTCGGCGACCTGAAGTGAAAGCGGCTCAGTTGTCGCAGTGTCTCGTTAAGCAAAAAGGGGGGAGTCGTATCATCTTAGCTAAGAATGTCTTACACTCTCAACATGGATGTAACCATTGCCCACAATTCCTCGTACATTTCTCTCCCATCGTAAGCAGAGGGACCGACTTGACTGCATACAACCACTGCCGTGAGTGTTCCCCCTCACACCCATCCATCAACCATGTCTTGGTCTGTGAAGCCCCCAACCGGAGCGGATGCCTTGAATCCAAATCCAGCCAGCTCTTCTACCGCCGCGATGATGGAACAGCAGCAACAGCGGCGGCAGCAGCAGCCTTCCAATTCTATAATTACCTCTGCCACTCCAGACACACCCTCCTCGGCCACCTCCAGCCATCCGAGCTTGCAATTGGGCCATTCGCCGATAACCTCCACCACCACCACATCCACCACGACAACCTCACCCACCGAGGAACATCCAGGAGGCGAACGCCAGCAAAGCATCTCGTCGTCGAACAACTCGACCTCGGCCACGGGCTCTGCTTCTGCCTCTGGCTCTGGCTCTGGCTCTGGCTCTGGATCTTCTTCATCGGCCGCAGCCTCCTCTGCCTCTGCCGCGGAGCAGAACAAGGAGCGTATCACCGTGCCCTCAGCGTGCGTGCAGTGTCGCTCCAAGCATCTCAAGTGCGATGGTCTTAGTCCGTGTACACGATGTTCCGCAAACAGCTTTGAGTGCATCTACGTCAAGAGTCGTCGAGGCTTCAAGGGCCCTCGAAAGAATGGGGTTCAGGGCAAAATCCCCGCAGCTGCTCCAGGCGGCGTAGGCGTAGGTGCAGCTTCGAGCTGTCCCATGGTCAACCCCAACGCTGGAAGAGGTCCCCATGGCCATGTTGCAACCGGCCTGGCCACACCCCCAGACCATCGACCTCAAACCAACCCCAATCCCATTGATCCTCCTCTCTTGTATGATGCTGGCCACCAGGAGCTCGCGTCGTCGTCGGCATTGGACATTCGAGAAAAATGTATCGAGGCATTTTTCTATCATTTCCATGCGGCTCACCCTTTTATTCTCCCTCGAACCCAGTTCATGATTTTGAGAAATGAGCGGCCGATGGAATGTCTCCTGGCAGCCATGCGTTATGTTGGCTCCTTCTACATCTCACAGGCACCTACCACCGCCTTGGGATTGGAAGCCGAACGTGCTATATACCATGCCGATTGTCCCAAAGACGCTGTGAGAGTTCAAGCCATGTTGACCCTTACCATTGGACTCGACGGATATACCTTCCAGGAAAAGGCGTTGCAGATTCTACTAGATGCACAGGACTTGGCTGTAGCAATCGGGATGAACAAGCGCGATTTTGCCTTTCTCAACAGCAATGGTTCACATATGCTTGAAGAGAGTTGGCGGCGAACTTGGTGGGAATTATATATAGTGGATGGAATGATTGCGGGAGTCCATCAGAAGAGTGATTTCCGCATGAAGGACATGCCCGCGGATGTCTTGCTCCCATGTGAAGAGAAGGAGTATTCCTCGGGGGTATGAATGATATCTATATTCTTGACTACATTACATCACTGACCAGCATAGTTCATTCCACCATCTCGCTCACTCGAGGATTTTGATGACCAATCTTTCGATTCGAAAGAGCTTGCATTTTCATCCTTCACCTATAGAATTGCCGCGATGAGGAATCTTGGTCGAGTCCTATCATCTCGACCAAGTCCAGCGGCATTGCCAGATAGAGAATCAGTTCTGAGAGTGGACAACCATCTTGTAGCTTGGAGACTGCATCTACCCGACAACAAAAAGGCATTTATCAGCAATGAAGGCATTTTGGATGAGATGCTCTTCCAAGCACACATGATCACCGAAGCGTAAGTTCTATATAACATAAAATGCAATATAGCATACTCACCCCCAAAACAGAACCACAGTCGTCCTCCACCGAGAACATTCCGAGCTCGACTCCAGCGTCGCTAAAAACGTCACCTCCTGCGCCCCCCACAAACCCATCATCCCAGGAGAAAGCTACAACATCCACGCCGCAAAGATGGTCCAAGCCGCACAAGACATCTCCAAACTCATCTCCCTCCCCGTCCCCCTGGTCAAACACACGCACTTCTTCACCTGCGTCGTAACCCTCGGATCCATCGTGCATCTCTCCATCTGGTCCGCGCTGATGCCGTACATGCAAGACGACGACCTGAAGCAACAACTCCGTCTCAACACCGGCGCGCTCAAGACGTTGTGGCAGGTCTGGCCGTCGGCTGGGAAGGCTTTCGGACAGGTGAAGGGGGTTGCGCAGGAGATCTTTTCGGCTAAGAAGGTGGCGGTGGAGAGTGGGTATTGGGTGAACTTCCCGCAGGAGGATGTGATGAGGGTGATGATTGAGGATCAGAGTATTATGGAGGAATTGCAGCTTCTTGAGTGATTTCATTTGGATTCAAAGGCAACGGAAAGAAATGGGATTTAATGAGATATATGAACTTGGGATGAGGGAATTGGGATGGCTTTTCCTTCTCCTTTTCCTTTTTTTTTTGAACTTTTTGGATAGGGAAGGGATTTGATACGAAATCTTGAAAAAAACCAACATACAGAATAACGAAATCCATGAATGTATTCTTTATTTCCTCTTCACCCATTGAAAACCCTACATTTATCATGGATGTACTCGTACCTATCTTCAGCCTACCTATCAAAAATAAACACTAATCACGTGCCACATAACCCCGCCAAACGCGAACCTCGAACCTTGCCCAGCGCGTCCACCTCCCCATAACTCTCCAACAACCTCAGATATCCCACAAACACAACACAACCACCAAACACCCTCAACCATTACACAACAACCCGCCAACCAACACCTCCCCTCAAAAAACAATGTCCACAACCTCTCCCCCCGCCTCCCCAACCCCCTCCCAAAACGAAGACCTCACCCCTCTAGAACAAGACG
>LT855417.1:2521032-2541137 GCA_900184765.1 Hymenoscyphus fraxineus
CACAACACAACACAATACAATCAAAACCCTCGCAGAATATAGTAGGAGTTGTAGGTTTTCCCATTTACGATGCGCTTCCGTGGACGCCCATCCATGCAAACATGCAAACACGCTACTGCACCATCTCATAGTCCTACACATCGGCATTACAATATGTCGAAAAAAAGCTTTGTACAGTACAAGTCATTATACACGACCACCATAATACACCTTCCTCACATCCACCAGCTTCTTCCCCAGTCCCCTGGCGATCTCGTCGGGGATGCGCTGCTTCATCAATGCTTGGTATGTGGCTTTTACTGTGTTCATCTTGTTCCGTGATCTAGGGACTCGGGCGGCGAGATCTTGGATACCGGCTGCGCGAGCCATTTCAAAAATCAGGTGCTGGCAACGAAGACCAAATCCTGTAATTTTATTAGCGATTATAGAATGTTTTGTAGGGTGGGAAGTTATACCTGGTGGCCTGCTCATAAGTTTAACCTCCACTGCCGACACCTTCCCCTCTACTTCTCCATATATTGTACGGTTCTCGTACCGGGGTATAGGCTTCATATTCTTGATCGCCTGAATCCTCGCATTCTTCATAGCATCCTCTGTTTCCTGGCCCTTCGCTTCTCCAATCCCTAATCTGCCCTCTCCATTTCCACAAATGGCCAGACAGTACAGACTCTGAATCTTGCCCAAACGGGTTTGATTAACCACACGATGTTGCACCAGAATCTTGACTCTGTATTCGAAAATTTGGTCCAATGTCAGACCAGTTTGTCGCCGCAGTAAATCGTAGACACCATCCGGATCTCGTACATCCGCCTCCTCATCCCCCGCCTGCTTCCCAGTTCCATCCACCGCAGCTTCAATACCAATTGGAAGCATAGGCGCAACAATAGATTGGTGTTTAGGCGATATAGGACCCTGACTACCCACCGTAATCGGCACCTCATCAAACGACTTGAGTAAATCCGTCCGACTAGGACGAGCCTCCGCCCGCCTCACCGGGTCATCGAACGGAAAATCCTTCTCCTGGGGATTCTGCTGTATAATATCCCACTCATACTCCGCATCCGCCAGACTCATCTCCTTCAGCGTCATCAACCGCGCATTAGGATCCACTGGCCCCTCAAACACATTCGCCTTCTTATCCACAAACGGCCGCCTCGTCGCAAAATCATCCACGTACGTCAGACTCCCCCAATCCGACCTTATAACACCCCGCGCATCCAAATCCACCGGGTCAATCGCCTTCTCTCCCGCCTCGATAGCCGCCAGTTGCTCCGGCGTATACTGCTTTGCAAGAAACTCCTTTTCCTCAGCCGTATACGCCTTGAACGTCTCCCGTGCCTGTTCGACCTTGGCCTTGCGTTGGGCCTCTATGAGCGCCGGGTCGGAGGCTTTGATGCTGGTGTATCGTGGTCGGCGGCGTTCTGCGAGGTTAGGCGTCGTGTGGAAGGTTCGCGGACCCAGACGTGGGTGCAGGCGTGGTATTGAGGGGACGGAGAGGAGACATCTTGCGGGGCGTGAGACACTCATCGCTTTGGGGGTGTGCGAGAGGGTGGGCGCCGCTCAATGGCTCGGATTCTTGGTGTTGACGAACTTCTGATAACTTTTTGGATGGGGTCGGCATGAAGGTGTTTTAGTGGCGCCGAATGAGTCGGATCTACCCCGCCGCATCGGTGCGCGATCGGAGACGCAATCGGGAGGGCTGAATGGATGTTTGCTTTTTGTGTGCCTTTCTTTAAAATCCAAGGTGCATTGCGCGATGAAATAATTGCATTCAAATGATTAATATTTTATTCTTTATACGAGTATATATATCCCACTTCTATGGCATCTATATAAATATATACAATATCTACTGTACATCTCATAACCGACCCATCCCTTCATCTCCAATACCCCCTTCTCGCCTCCTGAACCCTCGTCCAAATCTCGTCCAAATCCGTATAAAAACTATTCGGCTCATTATCATCATCATCATCATCATCAATATCCTTCTCCTCCTCCCTCTGCAACCCCCTATCTTTAATAAACGCACACAACCCCAAACAAAACGCCATAATCGGAGCCCAAAGATAGAAAACCGTCCGACTACCACTCATATACGCATTCAAAACCCCCTCTCTTTGTGTCGCATCCAACACCGCGATATTAGGAATACTCAGAAGAGAAGCGAGAACTTGGTCCACGTATCCCGCGGGCAGGGTAGATGCAATCTGAGCAAGGGAGTTCTTCAGGGAATTAGAGAAGGCAAGAGAGGAGATGGCGAGACCCAATGCACCACCGAATTGACGCAGGAAGTTCCGTACACTAATGACCACCGCACGATCAGCTTTCGTGGAGTGTGCTTGGGCTGCTACAAGTGTAGGTTGGAAAACAAATCCCACGCCTGCTCCTTCAATGAGGAGGAAGATGACGATTTGCCACTGAGGAGTGGTGCGAGTACAGAGTAACATCAGACCCGCGCCTAGAGTCCATAATCCATAGCCTGCCCAGATCACTTCTCCGTATCTCTTGGTTCGACTAATATACTGTCCCGAGAGAACAGACATCACGGATTGGCTTGCCACGAGAGGGATCGTGAGGGCTGCAGAGAGTATAGGCGAGAATTGACGTGCCTCTTGGTAGTAGACGGGCAGGTAGTAGAGGTGACTATAGTACACGATTCCCAAGAGGAAGTTCTGCGCCATGATCGCGGCTACGGCTGGGGTGCGGAAGAGGTGTAGGGGCATCATGGGCATGCGGGCGAATTTCCATTCCACGATGAGGAAGATGATCATACAGATGCTTCCCAGAGTAAGCATGGAAATTATCATGGGACTGTTCCATGCAAAGTAGGTCCCTCCTCCTGAGATGGGGATGAGGAGGAGCATGATTGCCGCTGAACTGAAGACGGTGCCGAAGTAGTCGATGGCTTTGATTTTGTCCTTCGTACTGCCGTGGACCTTGCTAGGAGGAAGAGTAAAGGCGACCAGAATCCCAGAAATAACGGCCGTGGGACAGATAAGCCAAAATAAGCCTCGCCATGTCGAACGCTCAACAAAAGCTGCTGCTAGAAACGGACCGATGGTACTCCCAAGTCCCACACAAGCGCCCAGAATCCCTCCATATCTAGAGAAATATGTTAGTTGGGGGTTCAATGTAAACAAAGGGTTGAGGAAGATACATACTTCCCCCTATCCTCAAGCGTCACCACATCCGAAACAATCATCATCGTCAACGCCGTAATGCCCCCATTGCCAATTCCAGAGATGGCTCTGAAAACATACAACTGCGGTCCCGACCTTGCAAATCCACACAACAAGTCCCCCAACGCGAGCAAACCAACCGCGGAAAGAAAGACAATCTTGCGTCCGATGATATCACTAAGTCGCCCGTACAAAACTTGAAATACGGTATTGGCAATCAAACTAGACGTACCGGCCCATGCAATGGTTGTGGCCGCATTTAACTCTTGTCCAATTCTGGGTAAAGCTACTCCGATGGAGTTTTGGTCGACAAAAGATATCAGGAGGGAAAATGCTAGACCCAAGAATACAATAATGAGTTTGGGCTTGGGTAAGATATTGGTTTCAATGCGTACGGGCTCAGGTTCAGACATTTTTCTGATATCTCGCAAGTGAAAAACGAACTGGTGAATATGTAAGATGTAGGTACACAAGTAGATATCGAAATATAGATTCACCCATACGAGCATGGGAAAATCGATATCTAGATATATCTCCGCTGGACCCCCATCTTTTCACTGATTGGCGAAAGAACATGACGTCTATCAAGATCTCCATCAAACAGTTTTGATGGGACAAATGAGGCAAGCGAATGCTGCCCTGACCAACGACAACAGATAATTGAGTTACAGATTTCATGGCTTGTAACGAAAGTCAAGTATTTGAGCTCTGCGATGAAGAATCTTGAGATCCAGGTCAGGGCATGAAGTTGAAAATAGAAGCGAGGGAAGAAGTGACGCAGAACTTTCGCCTCAAAGTCACTTTGTACTACATCGCATACTAGTCCCGCTTGGCTGGTGCAGGTCGAGGTTGAGGTCGACGCTATGACAGTAGAGTAGGCCCTAAGCCCTACTCGTACAGTAGAACAACCAAGGAAGCTTGGCATAGAAATAAGAAATTCAATGTACTTCAACACCTTCCACTACTTGTGGCAAGGAAACATTCAATAGTCAGCCACAGCGTAAATGGTCCAATATACCAGAAGTAGGGCTTGGGATTTGTGAGACAGGATCGGATATCGAGACTGACAACGAAATTGAATTTATCCCCAATGCGCAAAACCACTCTCCTCGTCTGGGCTGATGTCAAACTTTTGGATGGCTGATTCTCAGACAACTTTCATTGTGCCGAGGCCAATCAAGAGCCATCGATTGATTCTCACAACCTCCTAACCTCACTGATGCCCCCAATTCTTGCGAAGGTTGGGCAGACAACAATGCTGCAACCCGCCGTCAGCCTTAAAAGTGGCGAAAACTTTCAGTACCAGTTCTTGACCACGTAGACATCGCTTTCGATGCTTTCAGGAACCATTCCACTGTCGCCATCGTCACTCACCATCACCAATGAAACGCCAAACACCCACCCGCTCGCTCGACGCTCGAACCCATTCATTCATTCCTAACCCCGCACTCTCTCCCACGAACGCCCCTCCCAGAATAGAAACTCAAGCATACAACCCCCCATCATCCTCCTCCTCACTGTCCTCCAAAACCTCCACCTTCCTCTTCATAACCTCCTTCCGATCCATCGGACACGTCCCATGAACCATCAACCACGGACCCACACACTCCAGATCAAACCGATGGCTCCCATGACACGGCAACACCACCACCAGCGGGTAGTCATCGCCCAGAAATCGTTCTTGACAAATAGGACACCGATCCTCCTCTTTCAACTGCTTCTTCGGCACCCGCTCCAGCTCATCTAGGTACGATTGCGGTACGCCCTGGATCTTTTCCGGCGGCGACTCCATGGTTTGCGATATTTCCTGGAGAAGCGATTCTAGGAATGCGGTTTGGGTGGGTGAGGATGCATTGAGGAGGTGCTGGTTTAGTTGGTCGGCGACGAGACGTTCCGACGCGAGGATGTCGGCGGGTGTGGGCAGGGAGTGTGGGTTTGTGGATTGGATCTCGGAGAGGAGCGCGAAGAGGGAGGACATGTCGGGACGAATATTAGGTTTGGGTGTGCCGGAGGGTTTGATGTTGTGTTCAACTATAGTAGAAAAGATCAGCTTTTGATTTTACGTTCATAGAGGGGATGGCGGGGTAGATGGATGGTCAAGTACCTTCGTAAGGCGTTGCCATCTTGGCGGTTTATTATGTGTCTTGATAACCTTGTTGAAGTTTTCAACAACTATAACGAGATTTGTTTGGAGAGAACTTGGTAGGTCGTCGGTTGATTTATGTGTTGTCGATGGGAAGGCAGAAGAGTTGCGTATTCTACCTATATTTGAGCTCGCTTAGAGCCCAAGGCTGAGAAACAAGGCTACGGGAGCGCTCCGCCGAGGTTATGATTGTGGCTTTATTTTATTTTTCCATCTATTCCTATTTTGACAATATCAACTTACCTTACTCCCTTACTCCCTCCCTTCATCTCATCTATAATTTCTCCCATCAAAGCTTCATATACGAGTACATTCAATCCAATCATCATTTACCCCCACCTCCATCTCTCACACACCCTCCCACAATCAAACCAGCCATCTCACCACATTTGAAGCCTCATCATCCCTATTCTCAAGTACACCACAATTCACAACCCACGCCTCACCAACCTCTTCATCTCAATTCCCGAAAATATCCGCGTAACCTTGCTAAAGGTACTTCACATTTCCCTAGTTACTTACTTACTATTTCTTCCATCTCCTCACATCCTAATACGAGTAAGACCTACCTATATCCCATCATTACTTTCCATCCTTGCACCACTAACATCCACTATATCTACTATCCTCAGTACATGTGCTACATATAACCGGAGCTACAAAGGGGCTTTCGTCTTGTCTATGCGGTACTCGTACTTGCTCGGTACGGGTACAAATCTTAGACCACTGAATCCACGCCATTTTACCAAGTTCGAGTAGTCGGGGGAATCGGTGCTGACTCGAAGTCTCGTACTAATTTTCAACGACCAATCTTACACATTTTACATTTTGCATCTGGAATTGGTTGTATTTGCGAGTCATCCTATCTCAGTGAGAGGTGTTGAATCCCCTCGAACATCTATGATTATACCAGAAGGATAACATCCCCTAAAAGAGCATCTCAAACAAAACACACACACAAAAAAAAAAGAATTGCAAAAAGTAACCACAGAATCTATTATCTTTCATACGTAGAATTTGCATCAAAGTGTGCCCACCCCAGCCCAGGTCCCGACATTCCAGAATCCATGAAATTTCCATTACCGTATTTCAATTGAACCATCATGGAAAGATCATCATCCCCGTCCTAGAGAACCCATCCATCCATCCTTCCTTCCATCGTGAAAGCAACCAGCCAACCAAACATCAGGAATTCTTCCACACAAAAGACTCCCATCTTATGCGGTCTTGCCCTCCTGGGCTTGCATGTATTTGTAGTAACCAAAGGCCGCACCAGCACCAAGGAGAACAATAGCGTAGAGACCGAGACCCATACTGGGCTCGTCGCGTGGTGATGGGCCGTCGGCGGCATCATAGACCTTTGGTTTAGGGTCGCCAGGCTGTTGAGAAAGCAGTTAGGATTTTGATCTTCTTGTGGTTTGAGAAGGGAATAGAGAGAGGAGAGAACTTACCATACGCTTCAAGTCCCCGATTAACAGACCCTCCAAGATCTCTCGGGCCTCGTCACTGTGTCCGACATCCTCGAATGCTTCTGTTGCGTCTTGTCCACCAACATCGAGTAGGACTTCCTCTCCACCTCTGCGGGGAAGTTAGTGATGTGTTCTTGCTTTAAAACTCCAGCCGGTATCTGCGGTATAGAGATATCCCTATGGCGGGTTTGTACAAGGCTATGTGCATCCGAAAGGCTTCCACCCAACAGATTTGCCCACCCTCGTCCCTCGACGAGAAGCCAACAATCCACATCCCCAAACAGATCCTGATATGCCCATCCATCTCTCCTCTCGAGAGCCCTCAAGCGGAATGTATACCGTATCCCCAATCTCGACAAACCGACCTCGGCATCATCCGGCAAAAAAGGAAGATATCAAGCACCCAACAAAAAAACGCCAAAAAGACAGAAGATAGATAAACTCACGGATGCTCGTCAACAAACGCCGTCGTATCATAAACCTTATCATGAATCACCATATACAAGTCCTTCTTGCCCGAGTGCGAGGAAACCTCCGCATAGGTAAAGACCTTGGATTCCGACATCGTGTCAAAAGGTGTGATATGTGTGACCGTCTCCGGAGCGTCGAGATTCGTCGAATGGAATCGGTGTCTGATAGCGAATGGGCCGCCGAAAGATAGGGATCCAGTCGGAGGGTTTGCGTGCGAGTGGTCTAGAGTAGAGGATGGCAGGTGAGAGGAATTGAGTAACAGGCGAGGTGTTCAATCGTTGCGTTGCGATATTGCACCGGACAGATGTATGAAGAAAGGCGTTGGACCCTCTTCGAATTGGGCAGAAGGTGGTCGAGTGTTAACCTGTGAGATGCCCCCCCGTTAATCCCGAATGTCAACCGCCGATAATACGGGGATTTGGCTTGTCGGGCCTGCTAGCGTGGGGAGATGGAAGCCCTCCGGGTTCCGGGCTAACAAATAACCCCACGCTGATTGGTCACCATTGTCTATACAAAGACACGGCGTTCCACGACCTAGAAAAATGTAGAAAAATTGTATACTTTTCAGGTATTTTGTGCTGTGATGACAGAAACGTTGTTCCACCACACATCTATCGTCTTACACGTACAAACATTAATTTTGAGGCATAGGTGGCCTTTTCTCTCTTACTTTTGGGATTCTTTGGTAGCACCAATTCAGTAATGAGCAGATAGAAAAAATTCTTGCGTCTTCCCGGAAGAAGTCCGAGGCCGAGGGCGAAATGCTTATGTTAGACAGTTCGCATTCGTACCTAATCAATGATTTCCGTGTACGGACACCACCACACAAGCAACGCTCGCTATCAACCTAAACCCTATCCCTTCTCAGCCTACTTTCTCGAGCTACCCCCACCTATATCTTGACCGAGACGATACCCCGCAATCTTATCCCACTCAATCTTCTGTCTTGTGATTGGTAACTGCCTTCGAAGCCCCTTGAACGCTCCTTCGCTAAGACTGCTGAACCCTTTGTTGATTTCTTCCTGGTACTTCTTTTCTGCTACGGCAATTTCTCGCATGATGGTTGATGCGGACGCCGACGATATGGAGGCGGAGACGGGTTTCGTTGTGAGGAGACGGACATTTCCATCTTCGTAGTAATGGACGTCAACCTTCAGGGTGCCTTTCAGTTGCGAGGAAGAGGGGGAGTATACGTAGAGCGATCGCCATCGACCATTCCTATTTTTCATTAGTTGCTGGAATACTCCAAGGAGTGGGCTGGCTGGTTTACCAGAAGTTGTTTGGGCTGTACTTGTTTGCAACAACGAGTATTGCGATATCCGAGTCGTTCTCTATTGGGTAGACACCATACGAAGAATTAGGGTAGTGCTCGCTGCAATGGGAGCCTAGACTTTTGAGGAGCGACTTGCTGAGATGAATTGTTAGCTGGAAAAATCATCTGCATTCTCCTTTAACAGCAACGTACATAAGGTCCAATTGACTGCTCTCCAGAACATGGCTCTGAACCGCGCTTGCTTTCTATGTGTCGTCAGGTACATATTTGAGTGTTGTTGTGGCCGAGAATAGGGAATGGCCTACCTGCGTAGCATGATCGAAAGCAAAACTGGAAGAGCTCTCCACATCATAATATCTTCCATCACCCAAGGAGTTATGCGAGCTGACAATAACCTTCAACACCATTAGCCCCGTCCCAAACCCAATTTATCCTAAGAACGAACATGTTGACTACCACCCGGCAGCTTCACCGTCGCGAATTGTTCCTCATTGTATTTCTCGAACGCAGGTCCAAGCTGCGAAACCAGACCGGGGGTATCGATCGTCAGAGCTTTAATATCTATTTCGCCGGTTTCAGTAAGGTATTCGAAGACCGTGGGAATGTATTCGTACCAGCAATAACATCGGCAAGCTTGGGGAAAGTTAGCAGAAGCTTTGGTGCGGGACAAGTGTCAACCTACCTCTCCAGGAGGTGCACCTTCCACAAATGCGGAAACTGTAGATAGCTGTGACATGGTTGTAGGCTTCTAGTAACCCAGAGTATGCTTTGTAGAGCACACCAGAAAGCTCAACGTAGAGGTATGGTGTTGCTTGGGGATGTTGAATGTGAGACGAGCCAGGCGGAGGACCCCTCAATGTGGCGTCGGGCGTTGGAAGTGTGGCGCTCAGCCTTGTTCAGGGAACAAACTTCAAGCAATTCAAATGTCTTAAAACGTTAGAACTATCAACCTTATTACTTTGATATCAAAATAATCATCATATTTTATTTTTCCCAATTTGGATTCCACCGCCAATAATTAAGTACCTTTCGAGGGCCCTCAGATTGCAGTAGTAAGTATTTTGTTCAGGTTAAGAGGGCATCGAATGATTTGGCTTCCAGTCCAGAAAATCCATGGGGAGCTTCTTTAACCTGAAATGTGTTGAACTCTACACACGAAAAGTCTACAAACAACAGGCCTTGACTCGCTCTCTTTCTTCCATGAATGCACCAAATGCCCATATCCAAATAGTAAATACCACCTCTTAATAACAATTCCTCAATCGAGTAGCCTTTCTTTAAATGCAAATGCCTAGTCTTTAAATTCTAAACGCCATTCAATGCCCATTCCCCAAAAATATTCCCATCGTAAAAACCCATCATTAATACTCAATCGCTTTCTTGATAGTATCATAAACCCCTACGGCCAGTTAGCATTCCAATTTCCCATATCCGGATCCAAGAAAGGAAGAAACTCACTTGCAACATCCGGAATATTGAACCTTTCATATAAAAGACCCATATGAGTACTCCACCCGGCAACTCTCATGACCGGAGCTTCCAACCTGATAAACGTTTCTTTATCTTCCTGAATACTAGCCGCCACTTCCGCACCAATACCAGCGTTAACCATACTCTCATGAACAACCAGACATCTCCCCGTTTTCCTAACACTTGCTAAAACAGTTTCTTTATCCCATGGATACACAGTCCGTAAATCTATCAATTCTACACTGATACCGAAATCCTTCTCTGCTTTTTCGATCGCGGAGTTGCATGTGTAGAGAGGATGTCCATAGGAGACGATTGTCAAGTCTGATCCTTCTTTCAGGATTTCGGCTTTGGATAGAGGTAGAGTATAGGGGGCTGTTGGAACATGCTCGACGGTTGCGCGGTATAGGGCTTTGGGTTCCATGAATATACATGGGTCTTTGCTGGCTATTGCGGAGAGAAGGAGGCCTTTCGCCTGAATTGGGGAGCGGGGCATTATGACGCGGAGGCCGGGGATGTGGGTAAACAGACTCTCGGGAGATTGGGAATGGTATCTACAAGAAATCTATTAGTAGAGCCAAACTGGGGAGACTTGGATGACGAACAATGCTCCATGACCAACACCACCACATGGCATTCTCACTGTCAACCCACCAACATTCCGACCAGCTTTCCCATCCTTATATCTGAACTTTGCAGCTTCGTTGACGAGCTGGTCGAAAGCTGGGTATACGTAGTCCGCAAACTGGATTTCCGCAACGGCCTTTGCTCCCTCTGCCGCAGCGCCAATTGCAAATCCCACGATCCCTTGCTCACACAATGGGGTATTGAAGACCCTTTCTGTCCCGTATTTCTCGGCCAGGTTCATACTACATCGGAAAACGCCCCCAAACGCAACGTCTTCTCCGAATAACAAGACTGAATCGTCGGAAGCCAAGGCTATGGACAGAGCATCGTTGATGGCCTGGAATAGGTTCATCTGCTGCGTCGTCCCATTCCTGACCTCCTCCTCCAACTCATTATTCTGGAGCGCTGACTGCGGTCTATGGGCGAGAAGAGGAGTGGTAGAGAAATCCGTGGGGATGTTGAGCCGGGCTGTGGGAGGAAGAGAGGAATAGTAGCGGGGTCGTTGGGCTGCGTACTTGTAGGTACTTGGAACGGGTGACTTGGTGAGAGCGATTCTCTTCAATGGTGCAATTGCAATTCTAGGTGCTACCGACATATTGTTGGATCTGCGGTACTACTGAATCCTGGGTAGAATTCATGTTCAACAGATCTGGTGTGCGACTGGCAAGTAGTTCTTGAAGTACATCCTCCTCTTGTTTCGCGGTCCTCTCGGCTCCACTCTACCGATGTTAGCCGTCCATGTGCTTGGCGTATACAAAATCTGAGGTGAAGCGAAAGGTACAAGTACGAGTAGTGAAACAAAACACATTGTTGAAGAGGACTACTGTAAAGAGGGTATCAAAGAATGTTTTCAAATGGAATCGGACTTCTACACCATTGTAACGCTGATTTTAAAGCTCAAAAGTGATATCTGATAGTAGCCTGATAGAAAAGCTTCTCTGCCCCCTCTCTCTCTAATCCACTCGCTAAACAATTAATGTTTTGAACATTAACAATAGAACTGCAAAGCATGTCCCTGGGAGAATTCGAAGTAAAAGATGTATTGTATTATGTAGAGCACAGAGAGAGCGATATTCGTAGTAGATAAATTAGATATAGAGTAATTTGAGTCACAAAGTCAAAGACAAAAGATGCAAAGGTATATCAAATTATCTGCTGTTTGTTGAGCTGGCTAGCAAAAGCGACCACCGAGCCTTCTAACCATTAATAATACTAATTGTTTGTCCTATTAAACTATGACGCTTTCATTCAACCTACTCCCAATACACTTTTTGGGATAAGCTTATTCTAGCCCTTTCCTGTCAATAAACAAGGAGTACCCCTGAGCCTCTGTTGTTCAGTTGCTTGGGCTTGCCAGCGAAAGAAAGTAAGACAGGCAATTAATGCCGTGTTAGAATTAGCAGCTTGAGATCCTCAGATGTGTACTCGTATGACTTGTCCGTTCTTTTTGCCATTTTGTTTCTCCATTAGTAGTATTGTTTTGATATTTGTTTTACTTTTGATATATCATTCAAGGCGTTCTATACGAGGAGTCGAAGTAAAATGGGAACTCAATTTATTTTTGATCGTAATTCACTTCCAGAGGATGACCCTCCGTGGGTAATATGTCAGAATACACTTACCTCTGCGCTTTTTCAGGAGAGCTCTCTTTTCGTTTGGGTATTCGAATATGCCCAAATTGAGTTAAAACATAAGGTGGCACGAGTACAGTTGGGATCTGCAAAATGAAGGTTTGATATTGCGATGGCGTAGGTGGTGTAGGGGTCACCCTGAATGCCGATTACCCGGCCAACCACCTCTTTTTACCGCAAGTCTACCAAAAAAAACAAGCTTATCCAACTAAGGCACATGACAAGAAAGGCCACGACGACGATTTCTCTTCCTGTATTATTAATTGTTCCTTTACGCATCAAAAGACCAATTGCTACGTTTTACGAAGAGAACGAGCATAACGTGCCACGAAAAGAATGCCTCCTCCAGAGTCCCCAAGACGAAAAAGACGAGAATCAAGAGAAACACGAGAAGGAAGTCGTAATCCACAGCGCGAACGAAGAAGGCGGACGGATAGCGAGTCTCCTAGGAAATCTAGACATGCCGCCACATCTTCGGAATCGAGTTCCCAGCCTCTGTCTGCGAATGCGATTGCACAGCTTAATTTGATAAATCAATATGAGAGGTCGGAGAGGGCAGAGAGGGACCGGGCGAGAGCTGCAGAAACGGCACCGAGGAAACCGAGGAAGAAAAAGAGAATTGAGGTTGTGGATGAGAGATCCGGTGGGGATAGGGATAGGAGTAGGAAACAGCATAAACGGAAGAAGCGGAGGGTTGTTAGTGGGGCGCTGTTAGAGGAGGGAGATAGTAGGAAGCTGAAGGGGTTGAGAGGGGGGAAGGGGGGGTATGAGGATAATTCTTCGGATGCAGGGGCAAAGAAGAAGAAGAAAATGCGTAAGTGAGGTTGCAGGAGAGCAGTTCTCAGACATACGCTAATTGTTTACTCAAGTTATGATTGGCGGCGCGGCTCTTCTAATCCTCATTATCATAATAGTAGCTGCGGTGGTTGCCAGTAAAAATAACAACAAGTCTTCGACCGCCGAAACCTCGAACAGCGATTCCGGGAACCCCTCGAATTCTAATCTCGAAGGCATATCCCAAGACAGTATTCCGCCAGCAGCGAAGGGAACGGAACTCGACCCATTCTCATGGTATGATACGACCGATTTCAATGTTACATATACAAGCGAAACTGTAGGGGACCTTCCAGTAATGGGCTTGTTTTCCGCATGGGATGATTCTAAAAGTGCGAACCCAAACGTGCCAGCAATTGATAAACCATGGGGTTCATACGCCGAAAGGCCAGCACGTGGGGTAAATATTGGAGGATGGCTCTCGTTGGAACCTTTCATTACACCATCTCTATTTTCAGGCCCTGGAATAGTAGATGAATGGACTTTGACAGCCTCCTTGGGATCTCAGGCGAAAGCAAATTTGGAAAAGCACTATGCAACCTTTGTGAGCGAACAGACCTTCAAAGATATTGCGGATGCTGGACTCGATCATGTTCGAATACCATTCTCATACTGGGCAGTGATTACGTATGATGGAGACCCATATGTTCCTCGAGTTTCGTGGCGCTATCTATTGAGAAGTATTGAATGGGCGAGAAAAAATGGGCTTCGAATAAATTTGGATGTTCATGGTTTGCCGGGAAGTCAAAATGGATGGAATCACAGTGGTCGATTAGGAGCAATTGGATGGTTGAACGGCACAGATGGAGCTGTCAATGGTCAACGAGCTCTAGATCTACATGATCGCCTCTCAAAGTTCTTTGCTCAAGATCGTTACAAAAACATCATCACCTTCTACGGTCTCGCCAACGAGCCGAAAATGACCGCTCTCAAGACTGAAGATGTCTTAGACTGGACGAGCAAAGCTTTCGACATGGTCCGCAAAAACGGAATCACAGCTTACGTCGTTTTCGGAGACGGCTTCATGGGACTGGCAAACTGGAAAGGAAAACTTACAGGTATGGACGGATTAGTTCTCGACGTCCACCAATATGTTATCTTCAACACTGGTCAAATCTCCTACAACCACACCGCCAAAGTCACCTACGCCTGCAACGGCTGGTCCGAACAAGCAACACAAAGCATGAACGTAGCAACTGGCTTCGGTCCCACCATCTTCGCGGAATGGTCCCAAGCCGACACCGACTGCGCCCCCAACCTGAACAACGTCGGCATCGGCAACCGCTGGGAAGGCACCTACGACGTCGGCGACCCCAGCATCGCCGTCACCGACCCCGGATGTCCCACCAAAAACTCGGAATGCAGCTGCAAAGGTGCAAACGCCGACTCGGGCTCTTACAGTCCAGCCTACAAACAGTTCTTGCAGATGTTTGCCGAGGCTCAGATGAGTAGTTTTGAGAAGGGCTGGGGATGGTTCTACTGGACCTGGAAGACGGAGGCGGCGACGCAGTGGAGTTATCAGCTCGGTCTCAAGGCGGGGATTCTGCCGGCGAAGGCTTATACCAGGCAGTTTAATTGTAAGGAGGCGATTCCGAATTTTTCTGGGATACCCGAGACTTATTAGGATTCCTTGTTTGTCTGTTGGGCAGGGGTATGGGTATGGGGGGTTTGTATATGATGGGATGATGATGATGTTATTGGATGCATATGTGTTGTGTAGAATGTACTGTATATAGGGGTTGTTATGTTGGAGAGGTATGAGCATTAGCGAGATGGCGTTTTGGGATGGGTTTTGCATTTCCTTTTTTTTATTTGGGAAAGAGGTGGGATACTGGATATAGCATGAGATAATTGGTTTATACATGAGAGTCGGAAGTAGATTGTGCTTTGTATGTAAATCAATGTTCGTGGGCAATATACCCCCTGGCCTTCGAACCTAATTGCCTCCTTGCCATATAGGTAGTAAGAGATATGATTATTACTCTGTATATACTATGTGAAAGGTTGTTAGACTAAAGTTGTAGTATAGGGAAGTTGATTGTTTTTGTGTACGTAGGTTTGTGTAGACTAGTGAGGAATTAGTGTTTAGACTGTTCTGTTGTATGTTTTTGTTAAGCGAGGCTTGTTGGAAAATTTATTATAGGAGAGGTATGTAGGGTAACGACTACGTCTCTTATAGTATACGAGTACACCTGGGTCTCGGTAATTCAGAAGGGATATTGAGGTATAAATAAAGGGGAAATATAATTATTCTATACTATTGGTATTTCTATATAGTTGTTTTTGTAGTACGAGCCTTTAGGGATATGTGCTATTGTAACCCTCAAATCGACGAATTGATCAACGCTACTAGTGATTCGTTAATTGGTACGTATGGTGGATTAGACAGTATTAATTGATCACTTCTAGGATGCGAATTGTTCGTCACTTTTATTAATAAATAAAGTTGGGTTTTAATTAAAGCACACTCCTCGCGTAAGAAAGTAAATAAAGCAAAAGCAACCTAAAAGAAGTAATTAAAGTATAAACTCTACGCAACAAACAAGTAAAAAGTGAGGCTATTCTAAGTAATTATTTCGCCTTTTGTAGACGCCTAGTACCAACTCTCGCTCCGCCTCGTCCCTTTTTTTTTAGTGTTGTTACCTAGCTTTTTAGTAGTAGTTTTTGGTCGTTTTTACTGTGGTAGTACTCTTGTCTCTCTAGCTATCCACCTCATTATCCGCCACAAACGGATAGCGACATACAGTAGCCGGGTCGGCGGCGTCTATAATAAAAGAAAGTATCGGTAAGGACAGTGGTGGTAGAGAAGAAAGAAGGGTCAGGAAACACAGACCCTCATATAGATTTGTATGTTGTTGTGGTGTTTACCTGCCACATTCCATTCCTCATGATTATTCCACACCTACCTCCTACTGGTTCCACACCGTAGCAAGCCACAACAAAAGCTCATTATGGAATGGATTATCGTATTTGTGACCGCCATAATGGCATTCCGCAAATCTATTGTCGGCGAATACAATAGTCTAATTGGTCAAACCGGCAAATCCGGGGTTACCATAGCACAGATATTAATTTCTAAACTAGGATTATATAGAATCATAACCAAGCCCGGGTCTCTGATAGTAAAAATACTTGGTACTACAGGTAATCCAGGACTATTGGTACTTTAGCTCAGGATCTTGGTTCTTATATATAGAGACTCTTCTAGTACAGAAAAACCTGAATACAAGTATACTAGATACAAGGATAACCTCAATTATATCCTTACGAAACCTGCCCCCACGAATATCCTTATATCCAGGTTTTTCTGTAACTATGAAATTGTAAAGTATGTTAATAGTACATCTATACTGCTATCAAAGCATATAAGAAAAACACACTCCTGTTTAGACGAGTACAGATGCAGACCCGAGACATCCTCAAAAATACTGTGACACAATTTGTGTCGCTCTACCACAGTATCTACGATTTGTTGATGATGGAGAGGTAAGTATACCTACTGTGAGCGTCTGTTTATTCATCAAGAGCTACTTATGTATCAATCCAACAGACGACAAAAGTCTGGAATACCTGGCTTTGAGAAGTTGTGATTTATTCATTGTTTTTGAAATATTAGAGCAGGCACCTATCGAGGATATCGCAGATAGTACCGCATTCTCAAAACTCCTGGTATCTTCTTAATCAGCATCCCTCTGCAGCCGAGCTCGCTTTGTGCAACCATATCATGTACCAAGAGGTGCCACGCTTCCCGGCCCTCTGGTAACCTCCCTACAAAAAGACTCGACATAAGTCATTTACCAACCACCAGAACATGTTACACACAACCACAAACCCTACTATGCAGTCAGTATAAGCATTCTCACAACTCCACACCACAGAAACCAAGTAGGCCCTACCGAGAACCAAGAAAAACAAGCGTTCTCTTCGTCCGAGGACTCGGTTCTTGGCTCCTTTCAAACCTACCACACCAGCGTGTCACCACCCAACAATCCGATAGAACACACGATGAAGTATCACCTACACCCAAAGGAGAAAACGCTCAAACCGTTCGTTGCACGTCGTGTTTTTACACCCGGAATTCCGGAGGAATGGGATATGGGTTAGTTCCGTCCCGTTGGGACGAAAGGGGTCCATGTTCGTCCGAGGTTTCGGTCGTTGCGCCGCTTGTTGGACGCTAGGGAGTAGTCTGAGGTGCTGGTTGGATGTTGTTGGATGTTGGTGCGTTGGGTGATTGAGATTGGGGATCTTGCTATCCTGGAAAGATATTTGGATAGGGGATTTGGTGGTTGAGAGTGGGTGCGAAAGAGTGGTTTCAGACTGTGTTGGAGTCTTTCCAAGTGTATGGATTGACATAATTGGCTTCTATAGGAATCGATTATGTGGAAAAATCAGCTCTCGATAGTCCCCTGTATCCCTTTTAGTGTATATAGCCACAGAAAAAACGTGCACTCGAAGTGGTTATCAGTGGATGCGATAGCTGGGTTGAGCTGAGGCTCAAATGCTTGGAAACTTGCCGTAGAAAAAAAACCCCCCATATCATTATATGCATCATTATATGTATACAATAATGTAGGTACTTCAATGATGGTGGTCGGAGTCGGAAGTGTCGGTGTATCTAGAAGTCTTTCGCTCCCTACTATTTTCTTTCCAAGGACCTCTGGTATTCTCTTCCTCAATTTGAGCATGCAACTAGCATACAATCCTAGCTAAGGGACATCCTCAGGCCAGCAGTGAAGAGTCATTTAGCTAATCGCTTTTTTCTAGATTTTTCCTGCCGCAAAGATATATCTCTCAGAAGATTGAGATACAAACTGTGAAGGGACAAGCAAGTGCGGCTTTTGCAAGAGATGTAATTATACATAAGGTCCAGCTAAATGGTTAGTCAAAAGAATAGTGTTATCGAAAAGGGAAGAGAAATAAGAACTTAGAATTGGCATCCTCGTGGAGATGCTGAAAACCTGATTGGTGATGCAGGACGGTGGGTTTAAAATCTCTTGGCTGAATAACACTTTTCCATACATCTGGGAATAAAAGAATGAAAACAACAAATATGGTGCTGGAAGTGTTCGTTACTTATATTCATGGAAGTCTGTAGAAAATTATTGTGATATAAATATAGGAACTACTTGTGGTAGTCCTCGAAGACGACATCTCTTCACCTAATCCCCTCTCCTAGTTCATATACTCCAACCAGTCATATTCAGACTTCAGCCATAGCTTCTCAGCGATTTTCAAGCCCAGAAAGTTCAACGAAGATTCATGGCTCGACCATTGAATTCTGTAGATCTAGTTTGTGTCTCTGCCAAGAGCTTCTTAATAAATTTCCTTGTTCGACCAGGATGCTCCCTCCTTCTCTACCAAGACAATTTTGAAGTGCCGAAGAAACAAGTGCGAATATATGATTGTCTACCCAAACTCCTCGCAGACGCAGAGTTGTACGTAATCTCTCAAGGGCGCGTGTGTCGGCTGCTCTGAAGTGATGCAAGTTCCATGCTGCAAAGTGTCTTCGGAAGGTTACCCATCGGCCTTGATCATCCTCCTGTGCATGATAGTACTTGGTAGCACAAGAATCAACTGCATCGACGTGGTTGTACTCGAACCGATATGAGGTCGCATTGGAACCTTGATGTGGAGTTTGCGCCTGAGGTGGATGTCGACTTGGTGAGTTCAAGCCTGGTACTGTAGATCGAGTAGGTGCTCTGGGTTGGGCAGAATCCTGTGATTGAGCATCAATTTCGGGTCGGGAATAGGCACATGCTTGAGGTTCAACTGAAATTATTGTATGGTCTTGTGCTTGAGCAGCGCGAGAGGGTTTTCCTCGGACTTCTCGGACAGGCGTTTGCGGTCGAAAGGGAGCTCGATCTGGACTAGGGGCTGGGGTGTTCACTCGGGCTTGAGCCTGCTCTCAACTCTCAAGAACCTCATTTACTGCATTCTTGAGCTGTTCCTTGCTTGGTAGAACTTCATTGACAAGCCAGTCCTTGAGTTTCTTCTTGAAATCAACCGCGACTGTGAAAGATTCCGAAGTCGATGACTGAGACAATTGAAGCGCTGCGACGATTGAATCCCCAAGAAACTTCAGGCCTTTCTTCACGTCCATGTTCAATATAGATAGCATAGGCTTACTGGCATCGGACCAGTCAAATGAAGTTGCTATTTTCGTAACCAGATGTCGGCTTGAATCGTCTTTTTTCCCGAGTATGGTGTGTTTTGTTGTATTGCTTCATGTAGGCGCCAAACACAAGGAACAAGTTCAGGTTCCATGTTGGAGTTATCGCTTGGTGGAAGATGTGTTGACTGTTTGCCTTGGGCATTGGGCAGCGTCGAGGAGACTTACTGATGTAAAAGCTGGATAGAAGTTATCGAAAGCAGGTTGGAGGTTTCTACAAAAGAGTACAAAGGTACGTCAGTTGAGAAGGATCCATGAATACAGCTTCGCGCAAGATCGAAGGTCCGTAAGACTCAATTACTATGGTGAATTCTGGTTGGCCACTAGTATGCAGTGTGAAAGCAGTGTCACCGTGGCGCATAAAGGGCAGCGAGTCTACGACCTTATTTCAAAACGTTTGATGTTCCTCGGAAGCCTTCAAAAGTAGTACATCGAAGTAGATTCTCGAGAGTACAGGCCGCAGTTCTCCGGAGAATTTTGCTAGCGAATAGTAACTGCTGGCAAGCTGTGTTGATTAAGGCCGACGTTTTCGTAATCTTGTATCGCAAATGATAGAGAGCGCGACCGACCAGGTATCTAAGAAGCCTGCACCAGGAGAGTTATATTATCAAAAGTGGCGTACAGATAAATTGCGACGACAGTGAATTGAATGTGACCCGTCGCTGCCAAGCCGCTTCCTCGCCTCGCTTAGCAACCCCCAAAAGTTCACCCAAAAAAAAACTCCAAAAAAATTTAAGTTATCTGATAAATCAGAGGTTGGGTTCCAAAGTTTAAAGTTAGGCCTGATAAGCTTATAGAGACCTGTCGTCTTACCACCCCGAGGCCAATGCTAATAA
>LT855417.1:2541143-2561600 GCA_900184765.1 Hymenoscyphus fraxineus
CGGGCCAAGGGACGCCTGAGTTTACAGCTTGCGCCGTAACCACCGCACCACCAGGGCCGTACTCACTGCACTCCCGAACGTACAAGTACGAACGTTTTAACAGATGCTGGGAATTGTCTTATTAGTGGTTGTAAAGGCTTGTGGGTGGGCCCACCTTTCCATATGCACGTCCTGTGTAGCGAGGCGAATTTTATTGCGACGCATAATCTGATGAAGAACTTGGCTCTGAACAATTAAATTACAATCATAGCAGCAGCTTGGTTATGTCAAATCTTGATGTTGCTTTACTCTTCTGCGATTATGCCCGAGTCTTTCTCGGGACCTCTGTAATCATCTAACGTATGATTTGCAAGAAGAAAATAACACAGTCCAATCGCTTGACGCACTTCATCATCTGGATATGTGAGACTCTGGAGGAGAATGCGCAGTATACTTTCAGTTGAAGAGCGGCAGCGTTGTACTTGGTAGAGCAGAAAATGCCTTAGGCTGTACCTCTTTGTGTGTTTTGCCTGGAGGACGGATTCACTCGCTAAATTAGGAGGCTGGGGCCGCCTCGAGGTTTAATTTCTCTCTTGTCGAGAATCTCGAAAAGAGATTCTGTCTAGGAACATCATCATCGAAATCACTTCTCACCGAATCTTCGTACAACGTATTTTCGCAATTCCTGTAACAATGTCATCCCAACCAACCCACGAAATTCGGAAGACGAGAGGAGAGAAATACCCCCTCCCTGTACCAAATGTCCAATGGCAGAAGAAGGGTAGACCAGACAAGGTCTTACCACCAGTAATCAGTGAGAAGTCACGGCAAGTGGCCAGACGGGAGGCGGTTAGTAGCATTCTTCTCGCGTGCAAACTCGCTTTCGAAACTTATACTAATCTAAATATATAGGGCAAGGTCAAGCACCGGGACACCAAGACCGAGCGAAGCGCCAAGAAGGTTGCGGTTCGCAACCAGAGGACGAGAGATGCCGTGTTGGCTGGAGAGCCTGCGGTTGCGGCTGCGACTGCGACTGCGACTGCGACCACCGAGCCGGAGAAGGAGAAGAAGAAGAAGCTCAATTGTCGAACGAGGCAGGCGATTCGGCAGAGAGAGGAGAAGAAGAAGGCACGGGGAGAGGTTGGTGCTGAGGAGGAGATGAATGTTGGTAGGGAGGAAGCAGGTGGTGAGAATTTCGTGGGATGGGAAGACGAGGTCGCATTAAGACCAAAGGAGAATTAATTACAGAAATGAGATTGGTTGAGCGCGTAATACATCCACTTTCGCGATACTATATACATGTGTTCCAGAAAAGTGATTTATAAGTAATTTTTATTAAAGTCCCTTGAAATTCAAACTATAGGATACTAGTAAAATAGTAAATTTCTAAACTCTTACTATTCGTATATAAAGACTAAATTCTAGATTTAATAAAAGGGGTTATACTTTATAAACCCTTATTATTACTTTAGCTAAAATCTGTTTATTATAATTATTAATTCTATACTTATAACGTCTTACTATCTAAGATTAAATCCACCACTTTTGCAAAACGCACCGAAGTCGAGAAAACCACCGAAGTCAGCGGAGACGTGGAGCTCGAGAGCCCCCTCTATGCGATGCTTCGGAATACTTCTCGGAGGCGGTTGACCTGTGTTGTGATCTCCTCCTTCGATCTGTCATCTAGTCTGTACTTTTCTATTAATGTAATGCTCTTGACGTTCTTCTTCATGTCGGACAGGAAACACGTCAGGTCGGTGATGCTGAGTTTGGCGAGAGTAGCGCTATTCCGACGATACATTTCGTGTCCGTGGTTAAATTGCTTTATTATGTTCACGTTACCCTCGTCCCTAGCCCAAGCTTCCAGTGTGGTGCGGATTTCCTTGTTTAGTCGAGAAACGATACTAGCGCTCAAGTCTCCCTTGCTGATGGCATTAACGCGCTCGACGATCTCCCGCACATTTTTTAAAATCGGAGCAACCTTGGCGGCACCTCTGAAAGCGGCACGTTCGTTGTATAATTATTTTAGAATTATAACTAAAAAGTATTAATAATTATAAATTTTACGTAGAATAAAGGACTAATTTTAAATATATTAATAAGTAATTAGATTATTAAGTTATTAAAGATACTAAGGTATTAAAGCTCTCGGAATATAGAGTATAGAAATATTACTTTAGATTTTAGAATATAGTAAATATAATATTATATATAATTCTAATCTCTCTTCTAGATTAGAAAGATAAAGATATCTTAGCTAATTAAAGTAATATAATAAGATTAACGTTTAAAAAATATACTATTATTATAATATATTCTATTTTTCTATTAGTTATATTATAAAAGATCAATTTATTCGAGTATTTTAAGTAAGTTTAACTTAACGCTTATACTTCTTTAGTTAAAATAATACTCGCTTTATATATTATTATCTTAATACTTATTTTATTTAGTTCTTTACTTTAATATTATAGATAATTCTATACTAATAACTACTAATAGAATAAATTAATAGATAGAAATAAAAGTACTTAAAATATTATATTTACCTAGAAGTATAGAGAAGTTAAATATTATTAAATAGAATTCTTAGGATATGGTCGGATGATTTCCACATGGGAACGTCTTTAGCATAAACATGTTCGTGTATATAGTAGAATCCGAGCTATATACTCTTTAGCACAAGTTCGCGGAAATGCCGCCGGTTCTACAGGAGTTCTTAGTAGTTCTGGCGCTTGAAAACTGGTTTAGCGACGTTTGCGGTCGTAATTTTATCGTATATATGTTACTCCTCTTCCGTGAATTGGCAGTTAATACAGTAGCAATACAATAATACTATTATATTACTAAGAGTGCGATTAGGTGCTTGAGGATCTGGTGATGTGGTAGTACGCCGGATCATACACTCCTCGTAAAAAACACCTAAAAAACGCCCTTGCTCGTATGGGTCCCTCTTTCGGTCTCGAGAGGGGTTATTAGAATATATGAACTGGGCTACGGCCTCTTTAGTGAGATAGAGCACTCTAGCTCGGTGTCCGGACGGCAGCAGGTATGGGTTCACCCCCTTGCTTACGCCGAGCTCCCGTAGAGAGACTCCATCTTATATACTACTTAGTTCGAAAATAATTAAATTATAAATTATAGAAGTCTTTATATAATATATAAAAGAACTTAGAGAATAGAGTTATTTTAATAAATTTCATCTAGCTTACTTTATATAATATTAAGTTCTTTATTAATATACTATTTTATATTTCTTTCTAATACTCCCTTTTTAGTTATACCTTTCCCTTCTTTTAAAATTTCGTATATATAAACTATATACCTATACTCTTATCTCTTCTTACTATTACTATTATAAGTTAGTATTATAAAGGGAAAAAAGAGAAAGTTAAAAGGGAGAATAAGAATAACTAAGCAGTAAACAATTATTCGCTTAACACTCGCTAGCCTAGCCTCTTTAGGAAGGTAATATTAAGGATAATATATACTAACTATTTTATTAATCCCTAGTTTGGTCCTTTCTTTCTTCCGTACCTCTTTACCTCCTTCCTATCCCTTAGCCTTTCTTTTATCCTTCCTCCCGTCTATTATAGAATATAGTAGGAACGTGCTAGACTAAGCCTTCGACGTTCTATATAGCCCGTCATATGATATCCAGTTCTGTCAACAGACCTGGAATGGCCTTTTCAACGTTGCGGGCAACAATCTTATCATCATATGAGCCCTTTAGATATGTCAAAAAGTGTTCCACAGTTTCTTTCTGTCCTAGCCTATGCACCCGTCCACATCCCTGCTTGCGTACACCCTCATTATGAGCTTTACTTAAGCGACGTTTCGTAGTTAGTTAGAGGAGCCTTTCAGAGCCTTATACTATAATAATTACTACTATAAAATCCAAAGATAAATAGCCTAACGCTAGGGTACTCGATTCTATAGAACATTTCTAGACCTCCTTATAAATAAAATACTTGCTTCTATGAAATAGGCTCTAGAATTCTAGAGACATTAAACACTTTCTTTTCGCTTAGTGCCTAGTAGTAGTTAATCCTATAGGCGTACATATCCACGAGATCATCTGAGAGAGTAATATTTGGATCCGCAGGGTCTAGTGAGTGTACTGTTCTTCTGACCATGCATTCCTCCAGAAAGACACCGATATACAAGCCTTGTTGGCTTGTATCACGATTTTTGTAGATCGATGGATTATTGCTGAAGATGTATTCGTACACAGCTTCTTCTGTCAACGCTAATACTCGCCCGGGGTGCCCTTATGGCAATTCGTATGGATCCACGGTGTCTGTAACTCCCATTTCTGTCACGCTTGGGGCTGCCAAAAATCCGAACCAGGCGTGATCAGTTTGGAGAACCTACGAATACACGCTATGGAATTAGGCATGATTTAAGGGCATAATACAAAGATAGATAAGCGGATAAAGAGAGAAGCTAGCTGGGAGCGAATGGAGAGGCTCTAATATAAGATGACCCCGACGGAGTGGAAGCTTCTAGAGTACTAGACATTCCACCAAGGCAATCGGCACAGGGGGCCAGGCCGTAGAGACAGCAGTACAGGAGTCTCGTGCCGTAGGAATTGCCGCCACAAAATCGAAAGACGACGCCCCAGCGTCACTATTAGTGACGCAGGGGGACTCGGTTCCAGATAGTCCTTGATTCCATTCTATAGAATATTTCTATACTTCCTTATAAATAGAATACTTATTTTCTATCGAATAGGCTTTGGAATTCTAGAGCACATAATAAGCACGTACCAAGCTAACAGCTTATTCGTAAACCATTCACTGACTCTCGGCGCCAATACAACAGAGGATTTTCTACTAGTATTAGTTTTCGGACAAGGGAAAATCTACCCCGGGTCATGTGAATTTGTTCCATAGAATGCCATAGAACTACCCTATATGGAATGGTATATTCCAGACTTCTGGTAAATGGCATGGAATATTTCATAGGGGGGAGGGAAGGGGGGTCTGGTATGGAATGGAATTCCGGATGCCGAGAGCTGGTCACTAATCCCTCTAAATTGGTGGACGAGACTCTTAATACTGTAAGTACTCATCCGAGAATCAAAACGGTATGCTGTCAAATCCAAATCCAAATTCAAATCGGTGGCTCTTCATAAGCACATACCAATATCAATGCAAGTCCAACTGCAAGTCCAAAATCCAAATCTTTGCCCAAGAGGTCCTTGATAAACACAACCCGGCGCCTATCATCAATATCCATACTGTTCACATAATTATAACAATCCAATGTATCCAATCCAAATGAGTGAGATGTCACAAGCGAGCGACAGGGGGTGTGTGTCCTCTTCCCTGAAAGTCCTTCGAGATCCTTAGCATATTTGTCTTCTCATTGCTTATTCTATAATTCGTACTTGCTTCTAGACAAATACAAAGAAAATCTGTTCCTCCACGCATTTCTGTGTCCACTATGTGCTATCGTTGTTCCGCGGCCAAAGGGGTGAAAACCAGAGCCTCTTCTGTCTGAGTATCGCACCTGGTTAGAAACAATTCTAGTTATACGCTTGCTCACAGCCTCTACTCATATCCTATAGAGGTTAAGTAAGGTAATTATTACGCTAAAAACTATTTGCTACTTACCCCTTCTCTTCTCTTTTTTCACTGCCTACACTTGTAACAGCAGTAGCGACGGCAAGAAGAAATATCACGGAACGCTGAAATTCTATCTTTTATTATTCTATAGGTAGTAGCATATAAATCTTGACTTGAATTAGACGAGACTTCCTGTACAGTTGATATAGATCCATGAGTTACGCGAGGGTTACTCAGGAAAGATCTATAGTATAGTAGAGCTTCTATATTAGAGTACTACTTCTCCTTTAGCTAGCTCTTCTTTTCCTATCTACTCTTTCTAGGTTATTCTGATAGTCTCGTGTTTTTTCCTTGACAGTAATGGTAATAGTGAGAAGGTCGATAAGGGGTAGCGATAGAGCTCGCGGGAGTGGGGGTATATAGTAAGCAAGTTCGATATACGAGAGGGAGCGCAGAAATAGGGGTACGACGAAAAGGCGTCTAAGGAGGGAGCGCAAGAGGGTATACCTACGTATTTATAGTCCAGAGGAGTAGCAATCATACAACTATACTAACGAAATGATTCAGACTAACTATAACTAAATCCCCTCCCCAGCTTCTACAATTTATAATCTGCGATTTAGTGTTCTAATTTAGTAGTAGATTAAGAATATCTGAAATATGCCGAAATTCTTCTCATCTCATCCCTATCAAAAAAGTCCTTAACATAAACTTTCACTCCCACCTCCCACCTCCCAACCCCAAAAAGCACACACAGAGAATATACCACAAGTGACAAGACACACAACAGCAAAAAGAAATCTCTCGTTCCATAAATAGCGCCCAAAACGTAAGGGAAACCTTTCCTATTCGGCAGTCAAACACGCTATGGAGATTATTTTAAACAAAATCTTCTCAGCTCACTAATATCTCCCACTTACTTATACAAAGCACAAACCACAATTCATAAGACAAGTTTCGTAAAGCCTAAAACATTCACTGTAGCCGTGACACACCTTACACACCAAGGAGTGCGAATATAGTATTTCTTACCGTCGAAAAATCTCTTACTGTCATTCACTTCTCCCACCACCAGTTGAACCGAAAAACACAAATCCATCCCTGTAAACAAGATCCGCTGCAAAAAAAATCCAAGTCCAAGCCTTGCACGTTATCAAAGCTCCCCAGCTATCCAACATCCCACAAATATGCTCTCTCTTCGTATGATTCCTTGACTTGGCGAGCTTTGATCAAGGCTCATTTCGTTGTTTTATACACAAGGTAGGGTAGGTAATATCTCAACCCATCCCATCTCATCTCCTCTTTTTTATTAGCACCATTCCCTTCCTTACTGTTTCGACCTTTTTTCTTGCACCTTCCTAGGAATTCTTAAGACCGGGCGTCATCTCGTGATGGGAAATGGGAATGTCGTAGTAATTAGGTTCAAAGTGGTGTCCACCACATGGAATAGATTAAAGGGCTGAATGACTGGTTTCACTGTATGGAAGGAAGTTCCCTTTAGCAGGAAGTATAAGAAGTATAAGCTAGGGCTTCAAAACCCTAGCTCCTGCTACTTGTAGTTCTCTCGCGGTCTTCTGGATATAACACCTTTTCTTTTTATAGTTAATTTTAGTACTCGAGACATCCACATTCCTTCTAATAGAAAACGCGAAACAAGAAAGGAATTCTATGATTCCAATGCGCAGCAGGAAAACATTCCTTAAATATTCAGCCATAACTTATCAAGAACAGACGACTAGCTATCTATCGATCGTCACCAACCAGACATCCCCAGCTCACAAACCAATCGTACAACCCATCATACACAAAATCATAAATCAACCTCCTATAAAAACTCCAATATAACTCATTACCACTTCTTAACCATACAACCTTCATATATGATATTTTCAACAACATCCAAGAACTCTAAACACCCACAAAACGAGGATAGCATGCTCAAGTTTTCCATATACTTCATATGCATTATAGCGAATGCAATCTTACTCGAGTAATGAAATCATCATACACATCTAGCATAGCAAAAACAAAAGTCCATCACTGTTTACCGACAAATACGAGACTACGATGCAGACTAGAAGATTTATATTTGTAAATCGCTGAGCAATAAGATCTCTTATGTGATATGACGTTGAAAATTCGCGACTGGGTATACAAGAGATCGTAGGGAATCAAATAAACCCAAAGCTACTCGTCAACCAAGTACGTAGCCGAATAACAAAAGACAAAAGCCAGGCCATAAAAACCTCACCATCCCATCCACCATCCCCTCTCACTCCCAACACTCACTCCAGCACACCCGCACCCCCTCCCCATCCACATCATACAGTTCATCCTCAAATACCATAATAATTTCTTCTATTTCATTTCTATTTCATCTATCTCTTTTTCAATTCAACCTCTACAAACATACAAACAACCCCAAAAATCTACCAAGAAATCACACTCCCATCCCAAGAATGGTACGTTCCAGACGTCTCCCTACTCGCGCCATCAAACATCTTGAATAAGCCCGTCATACTATCTTCCATCGTGACAAAGGGGGCGTCGACCAGCCCCGTGGCTTCGGCGGCTTTGCCGCCCATGTCGGTGTTTACCCATCTATTGAGGTATTAGCTTTGGAATGGAATGAAATGACGGAGAGTCATCTTTGGACAAGATGTTGAGGAGGTAGTGCCAGCAAGAAGCCACGCGCACCAGACTCCTGCAAAACCCCCCAAAAAGGGCTCTCGAGCCAGGCAAAAAGAAAGAAAAAAAACTCACCCCGGACAAAAAGCCATCGTACAAATCTCCTTATTCTCCAAATGACAAGCCTTAACCAAATAATTCACCGCCGCCTTACTAAGCCCATACGCAAAAATCGGGGCACCCCCAAGATTCTCCAACGCCCCAATACTCCCCCCCATACTACTAATAACAAAGAACCGTGGATTCCTCGCCCTCTTCAGCGTCTCAAAGAAAGTCTGAATCAACGTCAACGTGCCGAGGAAGTTAACCTCAAAGATGGACCGGATCTCATCGTGGTCCACGCGCGTGACGGGCGCCACGGAGGATGGCGGGAAGATCCCCGCGTTGGCGATGAGGATGTCGATGTGCGTGATGCCGTGCTCGGAAGCGAGGGTTGTGACGGCGGAGAGGTGGTCCGGTTTGGAGATGGAGTTTAGTTGGATGAGAATTAGTTTTGTGCCGGGGGCTTTGGGGAGGGTGAGGAGGGATTGGGAGGTTGGGTCGGAGGGCTTGCGGACGGCGGCGATGACGGTGTGGTTGGGTTTTGCGAGGTAGGTTGTTGTGATGCCTTTGCCGATTCCTCGGTTGGCGCCGGTGATGAGGACGATTTCTTGGGTGGCCATTTTGAGGGGGGTTGAGGGTGGAATAGGAGATTGGATGGTTAGTTGAGGAATACAGCAAAGGAGGTTTCTTAATGAGACTTTTGAGGGTATGTTATGCCTTTTGTGAAAAGAATAGAAGAGGAAAGAAGATAATGATATGCGGTCTTGCAGAAAAATACCTGCTCAAACTATTGGCAACATCTACCTCCGTAAAGGCGGATGACTGGTGTGGAATCCCATAAATCCCAATGAATTGCAAGTTTCACAGGTAGGGGTTTTCACCCTGTACTCCACTGAAGCTGCCCATGACAACTTTGCAATCCTTTGGTCTGGGAAGAAGTACCACCGATTGAACGACGTTGTGCTATCTCCTCCACTATCTAGAAACAAGGAGTTCTTCAACGGGAAACCTTCTCCACATCCCCTCGGCGGAACACAACTGGCCAAGATACAGCTGGCAAGATCCACTTTCCAAGCCTTGCGAGGAAATTATTTGAAATCAAAACATCAAATCTTTAAAAGAGAACAAGATGGAGGAAAAGAAAAGGAAGCAAAAACCAAAAGCTGGTCGTGGCCGGGACTTTGTGAAGTGGTTTTGTGTTTCGCCTAGGCCTGCAAAGTAAGACGACAAGGCGTAAAGTGCCACAGTAGCTTTTTGAGAGCAGAAGACTCAACATAATAGATATAAATTCTTTTTCGCAAGCTTGACTTCGTTTGACAAGTGTGGAGTGAGCACCATTTCGGATTTACCGGCAGGAACTTATGAAATCTGATGTGAAGGGCAGAAAGCTTTTAGATCATGACTTGCGTATCTTCGCTTGGCCTTGAACATAATAAGCCTCTCAAAGGTAACAGCCGAGCGCGGAAATCATTTGACCGCACAAGGTGGAAAAAGCTCAAAGAACAAGAAACCACACCCAAAGGGCCTGAAGAGAATATAATAAAATTATCATCAATCACCCGACCTATACAATTCTAACGCGACCTTGATATCCAAAAGAAAACGCCAAAATCAAGCCAAAAAAGAGACAAACCACTCACCTTACACCACCAATCGGGGCAACCCTCAACCCCATCTCCTCCTCCCCACTACAGACACTCCCCATACCCTCCTTCCCGACTCTCTCTGCATTTCCCCTCCTTCCCAGAACCCAAAGCCAACCCTCCAAGATCGCAATGACACCAAAAACCCCGGCGGAAACCGCAACATCCGTAATCTGATCACTCAATGGATACTTCCCCTCTCTCACCCCTCCCTCCTTCGCAAGTCCCACAACCTTAACAACATTCACAACCAAACCTCCCACCCAAAGCACCCCCGTATTACTCCATCTCCATCCCATTATCCTGCCCCCAATCCCGTTTGAAAAGTGAAGGTACGCGCCAACTAATAGACCAATATATTCAAATGGCAGCAATCCAACCCCAAAGTTGATCATTGATAAGCGCACCAATTCCAGCGTTAACATGAGGATGTTAACGAGGATCAAGAAGTAGTATGCTATTATCGAGATTGTGAGGGTCCAGCTTCTTTTCGTTTCCGAGTTGGATTTGTGGGAGGGGTAGAGGGTTCGTCGGGTGAGGAGGAATAGAGGTGGGAGGGAGAGTAGGAGGAGCCATGTTGGGAGGGGAATGAGGATTGTGTCTGTGAAGCAAGTTGTTGGGAGGGGAGAGGAGAGAGTGGAGGAGGGGCCCTGGGAGAATGTTAATTTGAGTTTTTTTTAATAAAGCACTCAGGTAGGGGACGGAGAGGGGAGCGTACGAAGCCTTCTGGGCGGACGCCGCAGAGTGACATTTCTTGCTTAACAATTTGATGCTTGGGCTAAGCTTTCTCCTTGGGTACAGTATTCTTCGCTTCCGATGATCGCTGGTGATCGTATTGAAGAACGCAAGGAAAACCGTCCCGCGATTCTGGGCGTGATCGTAATACAACCCGCCTTTTGTATTCTCGTAGTTGAAAGGTATCTTTGTTGTGGTCGCTCCAGTCGTTCCACAACGATAACAATCAATCTTTCAATCTTTTTCGTATGTATTATCTTGTCGTCGAGCTCCGCCCAAGGTTATTCCTCGTAGATAAGCGATCGTCTGAACTGTTGATCCCTCGTTGCGCTTATTCTCCTCTTCGTTCGCGCGCTCCCCCTTGTCTCGTGTATGTTTCAGAGGACTGGCCGCCCCGCGATTTTCAACCGATCATCAACTCTGTGCCAGTATTGCGCAATTGAATGGGGCATGAGAAAGCTTGTCCAAACCCAGAAAATCGAACGACAGACGAAGAAATATGGAAGAGGGAGCGAAAGAAAGGGCTGTATTGTATCATGTATCTCAAATGGTGATACAGCAAGACATTAATACACCATCAACCTAACACAGACACGAGGGAAAAAAGAACAACATCTTGCAAGCGCCGGTGTTTTGAAGACCCGTCAAAAAGGATCATCACGATTTCGTGTAATGAGCAGGAGTACTCGAGTAGACTCCGGTTGTGGCTTCAATTTTGAGGCCGTTTTTGGTTGTTCGTGACGGGATGTTGGATTTAGGTTCGGGAGTGGATGTCTCCGGTGCACTTTTGAGGAACCACAATTCATCCATTGGCTGAAATGGCTTTGGACTAGCATGACTGACCACTTTAACTGGCCTCTCAAAAGAAACGACGGTTGATGATTTCAGCCCTTTGGAAGCGTCTTCATGCTAAAAAGAAAGCCACAATTTGACGGTTCAGTAAATCCCGTGTATGATCAAGCCATGCAAGGACCATCCAATGAACAGGAACCCCAACTCACAAGCGTTTTTGACTTTGGCGTTTGTAAATTTGGAATCTGTAGGAAGAGATGGTGATATATCCTGATAGTAAGCAGGCTTGTGCATGAGGCGGAAGAGGTCTTGTTCAAGGGAAGAGCAACCGTGGATTTGACATGACACGAGCATGTTGGTAACAATTTGGACCTGCCCCAGCTCTGGGACATCCGGGCCCTCGCAACGCATCCTTTGACCTTTCCCCGAAGTGTTTATAATCCAATGCTCGTTGAGCTCAGCCCATATACCAACCAAAGTCACCACCTGAGACAAGAATGATTACAATAATTCATGAGTGCGTTCATCAAGGCATACAAACCCCAAGGCCTTTTTTGCAACAAACTGTCTGACTATTAGGCGTAGGATTTGAACCACCATAAGAAAGGGAATAAGAAGTCCTTCCGAGAGGAGCTATGTGGACCCAGTCTATGGAAAGTGAAAAGCCGCCTGAAGTGACTGAACAAAAGACCCAGATTCAAATCACCGTTTCACCGATATCAGGTCTGGGACGAGAACAGACAGCTGATACGAAAAGAATTTCTCCGTGAGTTGGCTCTGTCATAGGTGGTATACCGCATATCCGTCTTTCGAGATCCAACACGCGCAGGTGTCTCCAGATGCTTTTGTATCACCGTCTGTACTCCCTGTACTGATATATCAAATACTTTCAACCTCTAACAACGCCATATGGCGGCGGCATGGCACCCTTGGCCAGGCAAAATGGAATAAGTCAATTTAATACTCTGGCCATCGACCAAACAATTGGACGTTGTTTGTACACTTCTCATGTCACGTTGTGAGAAGCAAAACCACCGAAGAATATGGTCATATAAGTGTTTCATCTTGGCGTGAAGTACAATAGAGTCTTGATATATACTTCGACATCAGCATGACCGTCTCATCGGGCATTCGCGGAAACTTCTCAACTTTGAGGAACACGAAAGGAATCTGCCAGAGATAAGAACGCCTGGAAAAGACACAAAAATGACCTTATCTCCAGCCACAGCTGGTAAATTTGAGTTGTGTCTCCTTGGCGAGCTTGGAGATAGGTGAAAATGTTATTTTTTTATGTTCGTATCATCATAAGTTCCGATTTCGGCTGGGTAGCGGCAGATATGCTAGCTTCTTCTGGTAGATTTGAGGTACAATTCCAAACGTATCAACCATGAGATATGATATGTGTACGGAGAGGATGGTAGGGGGCGGTGAGGATAGACGGTTGGGGGGTTCGTAGGTAAAGAGGTAGAAAAGAGTGGACTTGGCCAATGTATTCATTTGAGCTCACCATCAGTACGAATACAGCCCTCACCTCTTCTAGGTTACCTGCAGGTGCCCTGGGCTAGGCTAGCTAGGTACCTACTCCGTAAGGTTCGTTGAGGCAGTGAGGCAGTAAATCACGTGCAAGTTCACGTTCATCCGACCTCCGGGCCGACGGCAGCTCTCTATCATATCTTGGCCCGTGCGCAACTCAAAAGTCGTCATCGTGCCCCACTTCGCCTCCAACACATGCCGTCATTGGCCTCGTTTGTTTTCTCCCCCAGTTCATGCAGATGCAGTTGACCCTGCGAGCCTGCCTCAAGAGTTGAGCCTGCCACTCTGAGCCACTCAATTGAAGAGTCGAACCACTTTTTCACTGGTGTCCACTGGCCCCGACTCCGATTCCGACTGCTCCCAGAAGCATCAACTTCGCTCATCCCGTCTACGGTCTGCAGGAAAGACCCTGCCGATTGCTGGTACTCGCACTCGCGCACTCGAGTACTGCCACCAGCTGCTATTTTCTGTCCGAATCCCCTCATTGTCTTCCAGGTTGTCCTTGCCGAGTCGCTCAGCAGATCCATTCACAACCCAAGTACCTAGGTAGCAGAGGAGGACCTGACCAACTCGTTTCTTTTTCAAACGGCTTCAGCTTCGTCGCGCCAGCCAGGCACACCCTTCCCTATAGCTCCCCGATTCTATTACGCCACTTATCTCCCTCGTACGTTCAGCTGTGTTGGTGGCCTCACCGTTGGCTTTCATCAACCTATATTCAGTTCCGTTCTATATACATTGGGGATTTGAGGGTTTTCGGAGCTTGTAGAGGTGGCGATGGATTCAAGAGGTGCTATCGCGGGTCATCAGAGCAATCTTTATGGAAATGTCGCGTCAAGACCGGCCATTCTAGGCCTGGCAAAGGTCCTCTTCATGGGTCTTTGCCAATTGTCGTACGTGGCAGCTGCGCCAGTCAAAGATATGTTTGGTCTAGCAAAGGAAGAGCTGCCAAAGGATCCCGAAGATGCGAGCCTATGGTTGTACTTGGGGATCGCGGCAGTTCTGGTCTTGCTGGGAGGTGCTTTTGCTGGTTTGACCATTGCGTGAGTATTTGCCCAAGTCTGCCTGGCATACGCTAATTACGGGTTTACTAGTTTTATGGGACAAGATAGCATTCATCTCCAGGTTATTGCAACATCTAGCGAAGGAAAAGAGAAGAGAAACGCACAACGGGTTCTGGATTTGATGCAAAAGGGAAAACATTGGGTCTTGGTCACGCTACTCTTATCCAACGTAATTGTGAACGAGACTTTGCCCATTGTGCTTGATCGCTCTCTTGGCGGCGGCTGGCCCGCTGTCGCTGGCAGTACCGTTCTAATTGGTATGTCTGAAATCGTGGTCCCAAACGGCAGTACTAATCATATATAGTCATCTTCGGAGAAGTCATTCCACAGGCCATTTGCGCGCGATATGGACTTGCGATCGGTTCTTTCATGTCGCCATATGTAACTTTCCTCATGTGGGTTATGGGTCCCATCGCCTGGCCTACCGCACGTTTACTCGATTGGGCATTAGGAGAGGACCATGGCTCGACATACAAAAAGGCTGGCTTGAAAACACTGGTCACCCTACACAGAACCCTTGGAGCAGACCCCACCTCAAGACTCAACCAAGACGAAGTCACAATTATCAGTGCGGTCTTGGATCTCAAGGAGAAAGCTGTGGGGGATATTATGACCCCGATGGAGGATGTATTCACAATGTCTGCCGATACCGTTTTAGATGAGGCAACCATGGACATTATTCTCAGTGCAGGTTATTCCAGAATTCCGATTTTTGAACCTGGAAATGAACAGAACTTTGTTGGTATGCTCTTAGTCAAGATTCTGATTACCTACGACCCAGAGGACTGCAAAAAGGTTAGCGAGTTTGCTCTAGCAACCCTGCCCGAAACACGTCCAGAGACTAGCTGTCTCGATATTGTCAATTTCTTTCAAGAGGGAAAATCGCACATGGTTTTGGTATCGGACGACCCTGGTGAAAACTTCGGTGCCATCGGAGTCGTAACTTTGGAGGATGTCATTGAAGAGCTGATTGGAGAGTACGTACTCAGAAATCCTTTGTACCATCCAAAATCCATACTAATACTATACAGGGAAATTATCGATGAATCAGACGTCTATATTGATGTACACAAGGCTATTCGACGTATTCACCCTGCCCCCAAGGCTCGTATACCCAAGGGGCATGTCATTGAACCAAGCGCCGAACAAACATCTGAACCTCGTCTTATTGATTTTGAAGATGGTAATACTCCAGAGATACACAAACGTCTCACAATCAGCAAAAATGATCGAAGTAATAGTCCGTCGGTTACGGCTACGGCTCTTTCTACTAGTCCTAAAACAACCTTTGTTCGCAGAAGCTCAACTGGAGAGGTTGGGAAAAACATTACGGTTAGAGGGAATATGAACGATATGAGAGAGCACCTCAAGCATTTGGGGCCATCCAATTTGGCAAGCCGCCCGAAAACCACCCGTTATAATACCGTCAAAATCAAGGCAGCTGCCGCAAATGGACGACCAATTCAATCGACTACCCAAGAATCTGCTATTTCAGAGGAGCCGTATCATGACGATCCATTATATCATGAAGGCCATGCACCACAGGGTGGTGAGGGTGAAGGTTTGTTACGATCGGCTGGGAAAGATGCCAAGGACGGTGTGCAAGCAGTGCAGCAAAGCTACGGCAGTTTCGATGGTGCCCGATCACCTAACCTAAGTTTAAAGTCGAAAGGCACTCAAGTCAACGCCAGGCCAATGTCGGCGAATTCTCAAGGAGATGCGCAACTAGTGAGACAAACGACAAATTCTCAAAGTGACAACAGTAGCGATACAGTTGGCACCCTAAATTCTGCCAACAAAAGTAAAAGTGTACCACGAAAGAAAAGAGGAGCTGCCCGAAGTGGCAGCATCACAGAAAATATCATTGACTCAGGGGGTGTGAGGAAGGTTGTCCTGGAAACGAACAATAGTAGTTCCAATGAGGATGAGAGCAATCGTGGATCGAACTCCACGGGCCCATCACCTCGCCCATCATCAAGCGCTGTTGAAGGAGGAGACGGAGAGGACGAGGAAGGACAAAAGCCCGGAAAGGCAAAGAAGAAGCGAAGACGACACAACAAGAAGAATAAGGCGAAGGATGAGCCATCCGAGGGTGGACCTTCCGCTTCTTGATATTGGAAGTCGACATGACTATGGATACCATGAAGATTGACTATTCTCGGAAGCGTCACCACATAGGGAGGCCTGTTTACGCACGAGGGCAAAGGTTGATCCGAAAGTCTTTGTGGGACTTTGAATATTGTAGTTTTATTATGCGTGGATTTATATAATAAGCAGTGACGTGCAGTCTTGCTGACGAGGAAGATGAAGCCTTATGATTGACTGAGCAATGGCTGATGATAATCCCAGTAAAGCGATAGTAGTAGTTTCTTCCAATCACATGTAACTTTATCCTGTATTTATTGAAGGTCTCAAATAATTCGATGGGTAATATCTCCTAAATGTGAATATAGATTCCCAAGAACCGTGCTCTGATACTGTCTTATGTATCTTTAGTAAGCCACGCGACCCCTCGCCGCCCCTCAAACGTCAACCTTGACCAAAAAAATCTGAGCCAACATTTCCCCGCCACAATCCCCTCTCCCCCCCAATTAACAACGCCATGCATTGCATTGAATGTGGACACCTCCTTCCCAAGATTTGTGATGATACGGTCTGCTCCAACTGCAAAACCCCGGTGGCGACCTGGTGGGATGAGACGTCGCAAACCTTTCGAACGAATCGAGAGATTCCATATTCTCCCACCTCGGGCGTCGGGATCTGGGGGAGCGTGGCAGCCGACAAGATGACTTCGAGACCGAATACGCAGACGATTGAGGAGCGGACGTTTTGCGCGGCGTTGATTATGCTGGAGGCGCATTTTGAAAAGGTGCGTGGGGTGGGGTATAAGACGATGGGGGAGGTGAAGAAGATGGTTGCTCAGACGCTGGATAAGAGTTTGAATAAACCGGATGTTAGGTATGGTATTCGTGGGGCTTACGGGTTTTTTGGATAGGAAATAGAAGATGTGTTAATGTTTTGCTTGTAGGGAGCATCTTGCTAAGAACGTCGATATTTGGATGCGCCTCGAGAAGATATTCCATATTGCGGTACCGCATCTTAACCAGAGATCTCTCCGCGAGTCCTTTACCGAATCAGGTGTTCCGAATGGTCTCGATGTTCCGGAGTCTGCGACGTTGATACTGAAGAATTATGATATTTTGCGGGAGGATTTGCATTATTTGAACAACCTGTTGGTGATTAGTAGGAATATGCTGGCGATTAAGGAAACGGCACAGGAGATTTGTGCTGCGGTTTCTTTTGACAAGGCTGTTCATCAACTTATAATTTTGTGTGTTAATGTCACGAGTAAAGGGTATGATGGGGAAAATGTTACGAATGATGATCGGGCGAGATTGTTGGAGATCACGGAACTCTGTGAGTTTTATTATGAATCGCTACCGTTTCTTACAATTACTAACTATTGCCAGACAAGAAATTACTGGTCACCTGTCTTCAACACACACATAACTGGACCATGGGGAATGATCGGTTTAAGATGATGTTCTGGTATACAATGCTGTTCGACAACGACCTACGGAACGATGCCAACCAAGAACTTCCACCAGATGATTTAGATGTGGGAAAAGTCCATGACGAAGTCCAAAATTGGTTGAGGCGACACTCCAGCATTGATAGTTTGGCAGCAGACTTACTCGATAAATACGATGCCGAGGTACCTACAGGTCATACAGCAGGCCCTCTGCCCGAATCTCAACCAACGACGGACCGGGATCTTATGGAGGAATCAACTACACCTATATGGAAACCAGAAATCACGGACAAGTACGAGCAAGACCGGTTGTATGCAAGAGTTTCCCACGAAATCGATGTGTGGTGGAAGAGAGTCCGAGATGCAAACTATGATGGCTGGGTTGTGCCTATGGAGACTGTGGAGGGTGCAATGGAGCGAACTGAATCTTGCAAGGAGAGTGCCATGCATAGGTACATCCTCCGTGGCCAAGAGAATGACCACCAATATGATCATGACGAACAGTATGAACAAAGTCACGATGATGGGCGGGATGGGCACGACGAGGTTGACGATCGTTCTATTCCAGAGGATAATGGAGAAGAAGATGAGGGCGAAGAGGAGGAGGAAGATGATGACGATGATTCATACGTTGAAGGGCCGTTGAGAGGGTTACTAACCGAGATACCAAATATCCTGGATACGAAACAAATTGAAGCGTTACACATGACAGTGAAAGCCTGCATTGTGGATTCAATGGGTTCTGGGCTTACGCCAGCTGGTGAAAATCTTCAGAAAACAAGATGCAAAATGTTCTTGGCCCTTGATTGTGGCAAGAACTTGTTACGGGAAATGTTAGTCTTCATTGCGGTCTGGGAGCAAACAGATCAACAGTTCATCTTTCAAATCACCGCCCAAATCATCGAATCATTCCATCACAACGCATTACTGCCGTATGCGTGGAATTCTCTTCGAATCCTCAAGGACATCGTCTCGCCAGCTCAAACCGTTCTTCTACGCCTTATCAACTATATGTTTCGAGCTCGAAAAGACAGCCCCATATATGACGACCTGAAAGACTACAATCGGGACGCCAAACTCATTCATTTCTTGTACAATTTCTTCCGATGCCGCGTTGTACCGGACTGCATAGCTTTAATATGGGCGCAATCGCAAGTGCGATCTGGCAAGACTCACCCAAGCGATTTTCCGGTCGATTTGTGGGATATGGAGAGGGCAAAGGATGGTCTTTCTCAATATCTCGACTTCATTTCCGTTATAGCCGAGATCCACGAGATGCGACATCTTTTAATTGAATGGGAATGTGTCTATGAACTTGTTTCCTTGCTCAAAGCACTTGAAGCTGGCGTTGCACGTAAACCAATAGACGAGCGCAATGTTCCTGGACCAAGTCGACGACCAGGCGGAACCAACTCCCCAGGATCAACACCAAACGTCGAACGTCCTTATGATGACCAAAGCCACTCTCAACCTCCCACTAATCTCCCACCAATGCACGATACTCCTCACAAATTCCCTTGGTCGGGTGTCAAGATCCAAATCCTCATCATTCTCACCTCGCTCATTGCACCCACCAACGCCCGTCGAAACGGACCCGGAAACCCGATCGTGCAACGTCAACTCCTGGATCGAGGCGGCATCATGCCCCTCCTCAATTGCTGCGTGTACGACGGACACAACGAGTATCTCAAAGAACGAGCCACGCTGGCCATCAAGTTCGTCATGGAGGGATCCGAGGAAGCGCAGAAGTTCGTGAGGGATTTGGTGCCGGTCAAACAGGCTCAAGCTGCCCGAGCTCAACAGGGTATCGATGGGAGACCGAAGTCTGCTAGTCTTTCTAATGTTGCGGGGAATAAGTGGGAGGGGAATAAAGGCCCCGCGGCGAAGGGGGCGGAGAGTGCGGAGGCGATGGCGGAGAAGTTGGCGAGGCAGGTTGCTAGTGTGAAGTTGGAGCTTGATGGGAAGGCGGGGAAGGAGAGGGAGGCTTCGAGGGAGAAGGAGAGAGAGAAGGAGAAGGGGAAGGAGAAGGAGAATGTGAAGGAGAATCTTTCTGGGGGAGGTGGGAAGGGGAAGGGGAAGGGGAAGAAATGAGATAGGCTGTTTTGAGAATTGGGAGTTTGGAGGTGTGTATATAAGGTTGGTTGGTTGGTTTGGTGGTGGAGTTTTTTGCTTTGCTTTTCTGTTTCTTAGCTAGATGGGAGATAGATGGACGGGCAGACAGACGGGTGGAGGAAGGGGTTGTATCGTTTTCTTGTCTGTCTGTCTATCTGGCTGGCTAGCCAGCCAGTTACCTTTGCTGTTTAATGAGATGATACCCCATACTCTCTTACTAAGTGGTTTGCTTTGGGTTGCTTTGCTTTGGTTAGACTATGGAGCTGTAGAAGAGGAGAAGGAGAAAAAGGGATTTGGGACTAGATATACTGGTTCTATGTGAATGTTTCTTTGGTAGTAATTGTAAACTATTAATTGCCTAGTGGAGGGGGTGATTTGTTGAGTGAGGTTGATGGCTTGATGGGGTTTTTGATTTGTGGGAGAGGGAGGGAGGGAGAGGGGAGGGATCCCAAGTGTCACTTAGCTGTTATGTTGTTAGAGGCGAGTACTTGGCGTTTAAGTGAATAAAACCACATACAGCTTCAATACTTGATATACCCCATGCTTGCACAGATCGTCACTAGGATCAATCTTATCTCCCCCTCCCCACCCTTGCCTACTTTCGGATCTCTGCTCCTTATCCCGAGAAGACAACAGAGATGTTCAATGCTTGCTTGCTTGGCCGCGAATTGGGACTCCGGATATCTGATAATGCAGTTGGGACTCGGGCAAGTGTCGTTGCTTAGGTATACGATGGGGAAATCGGATGATGGTTTCGTAGGTGGGTTGGA
>LT855417.1:2565100-2599982 GCA_900184765.1 Hymenoscyphus fraxineus
TAATCTAAGCTAGAACGTTATATCTAAGTTATTTATAAAGGATCTATTAGTAAAGTATACTAGTTTTAAAGTACTAGGTTATAAAGCTATAAACTTTAGTCCCCGGTCTTTATAATCGATTTACTACTATAATTATTTATTTAGTTAATCTATATCTCTTATATCCGGATTTATAATCTACGTAGTAAAGGATAAATCGTATACCGCCTCTAGTTAGTATACGCTTAATATATAGGCTCTAAGGGCTCGAAGTACCTTATATTTATAAGGGCTTATTATAAGCTATAATTAATCTTTTATTTTATCCTTTTATATAAGAATAATCGATCTATTTTATTAAAGTATAATATAGCTTCTATTAAAGTCTATAGGTTATTATACTATAAGAGTATAATATTCGGTGTTATAGTAGCCTAGATATTCGGGTTATTTAAATTAAGTACCTACCTTATATAATTACCTCTTAATTCGAGGTATATAGCTAGAGCTTCTCCTATACGAATTTAAGTATACTGTTTAGTCTAAGCTAAAATACTATATATAGTAGTAATACTTTTATTAGTAGGAACTCTTTATTAAACTCCCGCTAACTCTTTTATAATAGGATTTACTTAAGGTTATTAATAAGCTACTAGGTAGTAAATTAAATAACTAAAGGTATTTCGAGCTTATTAAGATAATAAGATATACTAAATAGTATTATCTAGGATACTAGCTATATAGAGGTAAAGAATAGAACTAGACTAATTATCTCTTTATCTCTTATTTACTTAATTAAGCTATATTCTAATAATCGAGCGTTATAGCGTTTAAGGCCGGAGATACTAAGTCTAAGTAAAAGAAGTAATAACCCTTAAAACTTAGATTATAAGGCGAGTTAGGTTATATTCTTACTACTTATAATAGTTCTCCTCTTTACTAATAATATATATACTTATTACTTACTTAATCTAAAGAGATTCTAAGAAATTTAAATAGAAAATAATATAACTTTTAAAAGAAAAGTACTATAAAGACCTACTTACTTAATAAAACTTTTCTAGTACTATTTTAGAATAGTATACTAATAGTATATTATTTAGGATTCTATAAATCTTAAACTAATAACCTATCTTAAGTAGAAAACTATCTTAAGTAAGTATATTATCTATTAAGGAAATCTATATACGAGGTTACTAGAGTATAATTATAACTAGTCTAGATTAGGTAGCGCGTAGTATATAATAGCCGCGGGGTATATACGTACGAACTTCGAGCGTAACTACTTTCCCCTCCTAAGTCTAATATATACTATTTAACCTACCTCCCTACCTATTACTCTCTATGCCCTAATAGAGGATTATTACTATCTATAAGGGATATCTACTTAATATTATCGCTTATTTAAACCTCTAGATATTTTAGCTATAAAAGATAGAGGAATCCTTTATTAGAAACTCTCTTTTAAATAATAATAATTAAATACTTTTTTATTATAAACTCTTTTATTATAAACTTCTTTAAAAAACACTTCTTTTATACTATAATAAGATAGAACTAACTAATTAACCCTTTTCTAGCTAGAGTAAATAACTATTTATATAATAGAATCTTACTAACCTCTAGGCTAGGCTCGAATAAATAGAAATTAACTTAGGAGAAAACTTATAGTAATTTATAAGAATTCTACCCCTAGGTTTAAGACCTATCTTAAGAGCCCTCTCTACTTAACCTAAGGGATAAACCTAGGTCGCTAACCCTTAAAGAGAATATTTAGTAAGAGCTATATTTAAAAGCTTTTATTAAACCTTTTATATAAGCTAGAGAAGTATTTAAGCCTAAGTAGAAGACAACTATAAAAACTATTAATTAGTTCTTACTATCTAACTCTAGGATTTATCTTTATCTAAAAAAGAATATAAATTATAAGCCTATCCCTTTTCTAAGGGTAAAGGGCGCGAGGAACTAAAGCGCTAAGAACTAGGGCGCTAGGAACTAGACCTACTTAGGAAGTTAGGCTATATATAAACCTAAATTATTATACTAGAAGTATTAGTATTAGCCTAGTAAGAATAGAATAAGGAACTTAAAAGACGTAAGAAAGAATACTTTTAAAAGAACTAAGAGAGAGAGAAGATAGACTTCCTTTAAAGGAATACCTATATAGTACTAAGTACTAAAACTCTTATAGACTCCTAGCTAAAGTTTAGGGAGCCTATAGGGTTATTAGAACCTTCTCTTAGACCTATTTTACTAAAAGGACCTATTTAACTACTAATTAATCTTACTACCTATAATTAAGAAATTAAAATAAAGGATCTAAAAGAATCTAATAAAATTAGTAGAATAGGATAAAATAGTAATTATTATTACTCTAGAACTAATAGTAGTAGTAGTAATCCTTCTTCTAATCTAAGTATAGGAATATCTACTTATAATCCTTTTAATAAAAGAATAATTACTATCTTAACTAATAATTAGGCTTACTAGAGCTTATAATAGAACCTTATTTACTTAAAGGACCTTAAAACCTACTTAGGATTATAAAGAGCTAAAGCTATAAAAAGCTTTATTTAAGATCTCTAATAATTCTTTAGTAATAATAAGGCCCTTACTTTAAAAGTAAAGATAGCTAATTATAAGAAGGTTATTTAGTTACCTTAATTCTTATAAGGTAATATAAGGACTTAGTATACTAATATATAAGATCTTACTTATTAAGATAATATACTTAAACCTATCTCTTTTATTATAATAGAATTTAATAAATTTATAAAAGTACTAATAAACTACTTTTCTAACTTATATAAAATATATAGACTTTAAGATAGATTTAAAAGATAAACTTAATAGAAAACTATTAATAACTTTATAACTAAAATAAAAATATTAGCCCTTAACCTTACTCTTATACCTTTAAACTATATCTTATTTTAAAGGTTCTTAAATAAGATTTATAAGGAAATCTATACTAGACTTACTAAGGATAGTTATAATAGTAGTACCTTTAAAGAACTAGTTACTTATATAAATAACTATAAATANCTTACTTTATAGTAGTAAAAGGCGATCTTATTTTAATACTACTACCTTTATAGAGTTAAATAAGGTTAGAAGTAAGCCTTTAAAAGGAAAAGGTTATAGTAGATTTTATAAAGGATCTTATAATAGATTTAGATTAAATAAAGAAAGCTTTATTAGCTAAGGTAGTAAAGGAAGAAGTAAAAGTAGAGGAAGGCCTTAGACTAAATAGGCTAGATCTACTTTAAAGGGTAGATATAGTAGTTTCTATAAGTCTTAAATAAAATATATACTTTCTTATATTCTAAGATAACTAGATAGGTCCTTAGATTATAAAGAATAGTAGAAATAGTATAAAACTAATAGTACTTATTTTAAATATAGAGAAAAAGACTACTCTTCTCCTAACTATATAAAAAACCTAAGCCCTCTATATAAGTCTAAGTAAAGGATAATAATAAGACTATAAAACTAGAAGATATAACTTAGATTAATTCTCTATTATATTTTTAACTATATAAGATATTAATAGTAAATAAGACTTTAATAATAGAAGAAGNTAGCTAAAAACCCTAAATAATAATAATCTTATCTTATTAATAGTAAGGTAGATTATAATTATATAAATCGCTTAGTAGCTATAGAGCTAGACAAGTTATACTAGGGCCTATAGATTAAAATATTTATAACTAATAATATAATACTAACTTTAAATAAGTACTATATATTTACTTTTTAAATTAAAAACTTTATATTTTATATTTTAACTATTATTTTAGACCTACCTAAGATAAATATTATTTTTAGCCTCTTATAACTAAGCTAATATAATCTAATAATTAACTAAATAATAAAAGAAATAGTTATTTAAATAATAAATAAAAAAAGGAAAAGAACTATATTTACTTTTACTTTTACTTAAACCTTTTAAACTTTAACTATAAGTTACTTTAACTTTATTTTACTTTAAAGATTAAAGAAAAGCTTTAACTTAAAATAAATAGAGGCTATCTTATATATAGTTTAGACTATAAAGAATAAAGAAACCTTTATCCTTTTAACTAAAGTTTACTTAGTATTTAAGAACTTAATTATTAAATATTAAAATTATTTTAAAAAGAAGATATTAGATAAAATACTTTTATTAAAGAAGTTTAAATATAAAATTAATATAAAGGATACTTTACTAAAGAACCTTTAAATATATTTATTATTTTATTTTTAAGCTCTAGAATAAATAAAATAAATTATAGAATTACTTAATAAAGGATTAATCTATATAAGTAAAAGTACTTAGGGATTCCTTATATTATTTATAAAAAAACTAAAAAAAAATAAAGAATATATATTAATTACTAAGCTTTAAATAAAGTTATAAAGAAAAATACTTACCCTCTTTCTTAGATTTAGAACTACTTTAACTAGATTAGAAAAGCTAAATTTATTTCTAAAATAGATTTACTTTTAAGATTTTACTAAGTTTAAGTAAAAGAGAGAGATTAATATAAAATAGTATTTAATACTTAATAAAGAAAGTTTAAGTACTTAGTTATATTATTTAGACTTATAAATATACTAGTAACCTTTTAAATAATAATAAATAAGATTCTTTAGCCTTTTTTTAATAAATTTTATATTATTTATTTAGATAATATTATTATATTTTTAAATTTTACTTAAGAATATAAAACGTATTTATAATAAATCCTAGAAGTACTTTAGAAGGAAGGACTTAAGGTAAAACTATTAAAGTATAAAATTAGCTTATTTAAAATAGAATTTTATAAGTATTAAGTAAGAAATAGAGTTATTAAGACCTATATATCTAAGACTAAGCTTATTTAGAATTAGCTAGTCCTAAAGACTATATATAAGGTTTACTTATTCCTAGGACTTACTTCTTACTATAGAAGATTTATTTAGTACTTTATAATAATCTTAAGTCTACTAAGTAACTTACTTAAAGAGACTAACGCTATCCTTTATAAGAAGAAGTACTACTTAGTTATCTAGACTATAAAATATTAGTTAGCTTTTAAAAGTCTAAAAGAAAAACTTATAAGTAAGCTTATACTTACTTAACCCTAACCTAATTATCTATTTATAATTAAGACTAACGCTTTAGACTAGATACTTAGATATACCCTACTTTAACTTAGTAATAATAGCCTCTTATACCCTATTACTTTTAAGAGAAAGAAGCTTTAAAGTATTAAACTAATATACTTAACCTAAGATAAAGAATTACTTATAATTAAGTATATACTTCGAATATAAAGCTATTATATTAATAATTATACTTATATAAAAGTAATTATTAATTATAAGAGTCTAAAGTATATATAGACTACTAAAGAACCCTTAAAGTAACTTATATACTAGGTAGTAGAATTTTAAACCTATAATATTAACTTATACTATTACTTAAGTAAAGAGAATCTTATTATAAATACTATTTCTTATTATATAAATTAGAAAGGATAAGGTTAACTATACTAAGAAGCTTTTAAGTAGTTATTAAAGAATAGTAGAATAAAGTTCTACTTAAATAGTTTAGCTATTAATATATCCTAGAAAGCCTTTTTTAAAGCTATATCTTCTTTTAATAAGACTAAATAAGAAAAGAAAATCTTAACTTTTCTATTCTTTCTTAAAAAGGATAAGCTAATACCTAAGGACTTAGTAGATCTTACTAATAATCCTTACTATCTAATATTAACCTTTAAGTATTATAATCGAGTTCTATTTAAGAAAATAGATAGATTTAAAATATTATATATTCTACTATTATTTTATTATAATTAGCTAAATAAAAAGTATAAAAAGTATAGCTACTTTAGCTAGCTAGGGCTTAAAGGTATAGTTTAGTATATAGGATAGTAGTTTACTCTTAAATAAGATATTAAGTTAAGATATTAAACTTGTTTATAATATTAGATTACTAGGAAATTAGGATATAAATAAAGACTAGCCTCTATCTTATAGCGACTAAATATTAGCTTATTTAAGAAATAGTCTATTAATTTTATTAGAATACTTCTACTAACTATATATAGTAACTAATAGATTATTACTACTATTAAAAGATCTACTAAATAGCTAGTAGTTTAAGCTATTATACTAATAAATTCTTAGGCTATAATAGACTTTATTTATAAAGAAACCTTTATAGTCTATAAAATACTATAAGTTCTACTCTTAGATAATAGTATAAACCTTATTTCTAAAATAATAGAATCTTTCTTAAGAATAATAAAGCTAAAGTATTATTATACTACCCTCTACTATTTATAAATAAATAAAAAGGTTAAATAGTTTAATAGAATTCTAGGTAATATATTAGTAAAAGTCTTATAAAAGAAGAGTATTTATACCTAAAATAAATGTTGGAAATAGTGAATAGCCGGAGGTTATAATTCACTATATGTTTGTGTCAGTCACATGCCAACTTGCTAGCTCCGCTTAATGCGGACTAGCGTGGCCTGGCGTGGCCAGCTCCTAGCATAAATAGTCAGGGCCTCTTAGCNGGTTATGAGCCCGGGTTAGTGCTTTGCGCACCTCCCACCAAATCAGTTGTTATTATCCTTACTAAGGACAGGATTCAGGCATTAAGGAGCCTTCCCGTTTCTGCGACGTAACCGCGGCGGTCTAGTTCTAGAGGAAGTGGACCGGGGCCTTTCTATTCCGTCAGTGCAAGAGCCAGAGCCAGAGCCGAAGAGCCAGAGCCAGAGCCAGAAGCCAGAACGGCTAGATCTGTCCATTTCAAGCCCTCTTATTGAGGCACGTCCTAATTTGGACATTTGGAAGCCCTCTTATTAAGGCACGTCCTATTTTGGACATTTGGAAGCCCTCTTATTGAGGCACGTCCTAATTTGGACATTCAAGTCCTCGTATAGAGGCACGTCATTCGACATTTTTTTAGCAGCCATCTATCAAAGAAGCTGCCCGGCGAATTCGGAACACACGAAGTTACGCCAAAAAAAAACCAAATCCCACAAATCCAACTCGTCCAAATCAATCGGTTACTTAGTACGTCGGTACAACCAAAGTCGGACACGCCAAATCGAAAGCACACATTCACCTACTAAGCGTAGGCGTGCAGGCACAACAATAATCAGGAAGTGGGAAGTCAAGTCAACTCGGTATCGCTTAGAGAAGCATACTCACAACGACAAGTCAACTCTACAAGCCACGAATCAAAAGCCCGAGTCAAACCAACTCTCAGCTGCCCTACAAATCACAAGTTTACGAAGGATCAAGGGTGAATGGAAAGAGGGAAAAGGGGTGACGGAACAGGGGTGTGTGTGTGGCAAGGAGTTTGTTTTTTTCTCTTCTTTGCAAGTGGTCATATGACTGAAGGGGTGTGTTGGAAATAGTGAATAGCCGGAGGTTATGATTCACTATATGTTTGTGTCAGTCACATGCCAACTTGCTAGCTCCGCTTAATGCGGACTAGCGTGGCCTGGCGTGGCCAGCTCCTAGCATAAATAGTCAGGGCCTCTTAGCNATAAATACTTAACCTAGGTTATCTTTACTATAAGGATTTATACTTATTTAGTATTAAAATATAGCCCCTTCTTCTTACTATATAAAGCCTACTTAAGACTTCTAGACTTTATTAAGACTAAAACCTTTAAACTTACTAAAGATAGCCTAAAAAATAGATTAAATAAAATCCTCTAAAAAACTTTAACTACTAATAAAGTATAATAATAAGTAAATAAGGAATTATACTAGAAAGTAGTTTATATAAAATTAATTAAAGACTAGTAATAGAATATTAGGCCCCTAATTAAGCTAGATTCCTTTATTCTAATATATAATAAAAATTTAAAAAAGTAGAGAGATTACTAATATAGCCTATATAAGGTTATTATAGTATACCTACTTAGTACCTACTAGTTAAAAGACTACTATAAATAATACTTAAGGTTATTAATTAATAGGTTATAACTTAAGTTAATTCTTTAAGCCTCTATTAATATTACTACTAGTAAATAAAGTAATAATATAAGAACTAAATAAGTTCTAGCTAGCTTAAGTATTATTAATCTTACTACTAATATTAGAAAGTACTTAGATAATAGTATTATATTAGGTTATACTTATAAGAAGCTTACTATAATTAGTAAGGCTAAATAAGTAAAGTAGAGAAGGATTCTATATAAGAAACTTAACTAGATAACTTTACTTAAGAAGTCTATAGTAATCTTAATATAAAATTTAAGAACTTTACTTAAATTACTTACTAGGAATTAGCTATAGAAAAATAACTAAAAGAAGTAAAGGAATTTATTTAGTTTTAATAGAACCTATATAATTTTATCTTTAAGGCCTTTAGATATATTATCTCTTATTAGAGAGAATATACCCTTTAAGCTCTTTTAACTCTTTTAACTTATTTATAATCTATTATATAAACTCTTTTTTAAACTCCTTCTTAAACTCCTTTTTAATAATACTTTTAAAGATATTATTATTTTATAATACCCTCGAAATACCTTAGCCCTTACTCTACTATTCTATATTACTAATAAATCCTCCTTAGCCTATAGTACTATTACGTCTTTCTTTTATAATTTAAATAATATATAATTTATAGGTTTAAGCTTTCTATTATAGTCCCTTATTTTAATATTTACTTCTTTCTTTTAAAGTATCTCTCTTATATTCTTTACTACTACTATTTATAATATTAAGATCTACTATAATCTTAACTATCCTTTAAAGTCTACTTAAAAGATATTAAATAGTATTAAACCTTCTTCTTTTCTATTTATATAATCTTTAATCTTCTTTTTAATAAATACCTTAAGTTTATTAGAAGTAGGAGCCGCTTTTCCTTTCCATTTAGAATCGGGTCTAGGAGAGTTATTAGCTTTAGTTTTATTATAGGTAGATATTATAGTCCGTTTATTATAGTTATAGGGGTATCTTAAGTTAGTATAAGAACTAGAGAGAGAGGGTTACTTTAAGGGTTATATAAAGAATTAGGTTAATCTATAATTACTAATTAGTATTAGTTTAGCTTCTTAAGCCTAGATACTAAATATAATCTTTATATATTCGTATAGGGTTCTAAAAGAGTATAGGTATAGATAGCTAGCTAATATATAGTAGTATTATAGACTATCTTAGATAGTACTATATAACGACCCCTCCTTAGCTAGAACGTAGATATTATAATAGAGTTATTAGTATTAAAGAGAGATAATAAAACAAATGTTTAATAATTTAGTATTAGTTATATTATAACTAGAGAATAGAATATAATATCGAGTTTTATAAGTATATTAAAAAGGATTAGATATCTTTTCGGACTTTATAACTTTCCTACGTATACCCCTTATATCGTTAATAGCCGTAGTTATACTCTAGGTAAAATTCGGTATATTAAGATAACCCCCTAGAGTTATTACAGGTATCCTAGTAATAGATTTTAGTAGATATAGCTAGGAGAGAATGTATTTACTTACGTAGAACTAAAACCATTCGTCTACTTCTTCGATTCGAGGTTTCTAAGTAGGTCTCTTCTTTAATCTTAAAATATTTATAGAACGGACTTAATCGAATAGGGCTACTAATCTATAACTAATAACTAATAACTAATAACCTATAACTAATAACTAATATATATTAATTTTTACGTATCTTATAAGGTATTTATAATAAAGCTAAATTTTAGATAAAGGAGGTTTAATTATTATAAAAGCGCGATTATTCTAGTATTTCTAGCTATTTTAAAGGCGTTCTATATACTAACCGCTAAAGTAATAATCCCTTTAAGATATATTAATATATTTACTATATAATTAGCCTACTTTTACATTATATAACTAGAAAATACTAGTTATTTTAACCCTTTTAGCTATTTTAAAGGTATTCTATATATTAATTATAAAATTAATAGATAAATTAATAATTCCTACGGGTTATACTAGTATATTTACTATATAAAGGGCCCACTTTTATATTATATTACCTATCGGTATACGGACTCCCGTACTCGCGCCTACTAAAAAGTTTACTTTCGCTAGTATATTATATTAATAGCCTTAATTTATCGATAATATAAGTTAAATAATTAAGCTAATTAAATAGAATATATACGTTTATAGTCCTTAAAGTATAATTATTAGGTAGGTATAATATTATAGTAGGTATCTTAAATATACTTACTAATTTAATTAATTATATTATAATAATCTCTTTAGACTAATTAAATCCTTTAATTCCTCCTACTACCTCTTTCTACTATCTAAAATAAGAAAGTAGTATATGTTTTCGTAAAAGAGTAATAAAATCGTAGTTCTTAAATATTCGAGTACTTTTAAGTACTCTACGCTAAACGTTAGTAAATATCTACCTATTTCTAGTTCCTATAGGGTATACTTATATACTTAGTAGATTATAGTACCTAGATATTACTATAAATATACTACTACCTATATTTAAGACCCTAAAGGTAACTACTATAAGTACTAGTAATATACTAGACCTCTAATATAAGAGAAGTTATTAATTCTAGATCTTAGTACTCCTAGCTAGGAATTAAGGTTATCCTAGGCTCCTCTAATAGTATCCTCTACTCTAATTCTATCTCTTGTTACTATAGGTTTAATTATATATAAACTATACCCCTAGGTCCCTTATAAGCCTTAAAATTATACTTTAATTTAATAATCTAAAGATAATAATAATAATAGTATTTTACTAGTAGAGGCTACTTTATAAATAGCTATAAGCTATACTATAACCTATAGTTATATTCCTATAAAGGAGAGCTTTTAGAGTAAATATATAACTAGTATTACTATAGAATTAAAGAAGAATCTTATTATATAAATAAAGATAGATACTTAATAAACTATATTAAGTTAGTTCTATCTATATAGATTAACTATAAAGAAGCTATAGATTATATCTTGTTTATATAAGATATTATACTAGATATATAGTAGTAAAAGTTAAATAGAGAGTTATATTTCCTAAATATATAACTTTAATCTAGATAAGGTTATTCTTAATAAGGTATTATAGATTCTAGATATTATAAAGAAGTAGGTTAAGTAGGTCGAGTATAATTATTTAAAGTCTAAATACTAGCTAAATATTTTAACTTCGCGTAAAGGTAACTACTATAAACTAATAACCTATATTAAGGCTATAAACGAAACTCTAGTTAAGATTATATATCCTAGAGAGATTAACCTTTTTAAAAGTATCTCTATTACTATTTAATAGTAGCTAGATAACTTTATAAAGTATAATAAGAAAGGTAAAATTATATAGGTTATTCTAGTAACTACTAATAAGATCGAGGACTAAGAGATAAAGTATATCTATATAGCTATTCGGAGAGAGTCTTTAGTTATACTAGGTAGTAGACTCGAGGTTATTATAAACGAGCCTAGTAATTCTACTAATAAGATAGTAGAACGTAGGGATTCCTCTATAGTAGTTAGGAAGCTAAACTAGAAGCGTTCTAAGGTTAATCTTTACTAAGACGTTAAAGCTAATAATAGATTCGAATTGTTTATTATAGCTACTACGCTAAAATTAGTTATTAATCCTACTACTAATTTATTAAAAGATATAATAGATATAAGTAAAGATAATAATTTAGTAATAACTTTTCCCTTTTCCCCTTATAGAATAACTACGCTTAATAAAAAGAACCTAGCGGCTCTTAATAGCGATTCTATAGATATTTTATAATTATTTATACTATTTATTAAAACTTATTAAAGTCTCTACTAAAGTACTATTAATAATAGTTAACGTAATAATAGCCGTAGTAAAATTACTACGAACGTTAGTAAAAGAGGTACTTAAGATAGTTATTATTATCCTAGTAAATAATAGGATAAGAGTAAGGGTCTATATAAGGGTCTTAGCTTAAATAGGCCTAAATAAGGTACTTTTTTAAGGTTTTTAATATATAGATATAAATATAGTATAGAGAGAGGTTTAGATTAGTATATTTTATTATTTAAAAGTAATTTTAATATATTATAGTAGATAGATTAAAAGGTTATAGTTTCTTAGATTATTACTAAATAAGAAACTTATAGTTCTAGAATTAACTATAAAAGTTTATTATATAAGACGCTTTTCCTATTTAGGACGTTCCTATACTAAGCGAGGTAGTCTATTCCTAAATAGGAAGGCATTTAACTACTATAATAATTAACTATAGTAGAGTTTCTCTACTACTTTTAATTAGACTATAAATTAATACTATTATATATTAATAATTTAATTAAATTAAATCGATTATTTNCGTTAATTTATAATAAAATATTAAAATATCTACTTTTTATATAGGGTTATAAAATAGGCTTGAAATATAGCCCTATCTATAGCCTAGACTTCGATTTTATATAGTAGTATTAAGGATTTACTAATTAGGCTTAGCGTTAGGGACAGAGCTAGCCCTACCTTATTAGTACCTTATTATCTCCGGAATTATAAAGGTCGGAGCTTAAGGATCCTTATTTATTCCTTATTATACGTTATACTTCTAGATTTTATAGATATACCGAGGGTTCTATAGATTCTCCGGGTTACGTTTTAGAGGCTAACTAATTAGAGTATATAGATTTATAAGTATACTAAGATACGCTAAGTACTATTAGGGTCGAAAATATACCTACTTTCGTAACTTAGCCTCCTATAACTCCTAAGCCTTATAGATTCTAGCTAGTTATTTTAATAGTATATAGTAATATATATACTAATACTTATTTTCTCTATTACTTTAAAGGCTAATATATTAAATATAACAATTCTTAATATATCTATAAAGTCTATAGCTACTTAAATTAGTACTAATATAGGAACGTACCCTAGACTAATAGATAGTAGTATATAGTAACTATAAGAAGTACGTCTAGTAGGGGGTTAATTAACGATCTAGTATATTAAGGCTAGCTTAATAAGGAGTATATCCCTACTCTAAATTCTATTATCTAGGACTACTTTTACTTATCTTTTTAGCTTATTAATATATCTACTAATACTCCTACCCCTACTAACTAGGAATTATACTAGGAAATAATAGAATAACTATACTATAAGGAACGCTATTTAAACATCTAGATTATATAGTATATAGCGTACAAATATAAGCTATAGATAACCTAGTAAACCCTTAAATAGTACCTAAAAAAGTAGAATAATAATTATAAAATACCCTTATCTAAAAACCTAAAGGAGAGATAAAAGAATAACTAAGAATTATAGGAGTTAGTTTATAATATATAGTATTATAACTATAACTAGTAAAAGATCCTATAAGCTCTTAAATAATTCTATAAATAATAAGATCTTATATAGTATACTTTATAAGAGATTTATAATAAGTAGAACCTATACTTTTAATATATAAATAAAGTAAGAGATAAAATAGATATAATTAAAGAGGGAGTAGGGGTTATTTTAAAGGCTCTAAAGAATAGACAATCTACTTACTAGGGTAAGAAGTATATAGTAAACTCTCCTTATATAATTTTAGTATATAAGATTTAATAGTTTCTAGATATACTTATAAATATCTATATAAGTATTACTCGAAATTTATTACCTTTAAAAACGTCTATTATATATTACAAATCCTTAATCCTATTAGTATAGTAAATAGAGATTTAGAGAACTTAGATAATTGTTATAAGTATAGAAGATACTATATAAGGGGTCCTAATTAAGTATAGTCTATTAATAGCTATAATAAGCTATTATAATATAGCTTTTAAATATATAGTATTATTAATATATATTTATAATATATAGTAGGTATTTATATAGGTATCTCTAATTGTACCTAGATTATAGTTCTAAAGTTCTACCTTTTTTATATCTCTATCTATAGGTTTCTATAGATCGTTCGATCTAATAAGGGTAAGGAGGTTATATTACTATCGGTACTCTAGGTATATATATTCTCTTTAATCCTAGTAGTATATACTTCGAATTATAAGCGAGTAGGACAAAGATCTACTATTTACTAAGGTATATATTTATAAACTATCTATAAAGAATTAAAGGATTAAGGTATAGTAGAATTAAATAGTAAATAGATAGACCGAGGGATAGAAGCTATTATTTAAGTCTCTTTTATATACTAGCCTTTTTAATCTTAAATTAATCTATAATATAATTATATTATAATTTATCTATATACTAAAACTTAAAGAAAAACTTATAGAGTTTATTAATATTTATAATATTAATAATATTTAATACTAATAATCTTATACTAAATATCTAGTATTTAGTATACTCGAATATAACTTTTTATACCCTCCTAATAGTATAGATAATTATTAAGAGTTTATATCCGAGACTACTTAGCCTATATTTAATAGGATATCCGAAGATATCTAAGACTTTAATCTCGACGCTTACTTACTAGATTCTATCTATAATCTCTACTATAAGCTCCTTAGCGTTAAAAACTAAAAATATAACCTTAATACTATTACTAAATCTCTTAAGGATCTATATATTTAGGTATACGATTATCTTTATAAGGTACTCCTAGAGTATAAGATAATTACTTATAAAGAGATTCCTATATTAGAGCCTCTATAAGGTAGGGTAGGCTAGATTAAAGCTATAGCTATATTATAAGTGGCCTAAGAAGAGTTTTAGCTTACGTAGGAAAATAGGCGGAGAGAAAAAATAGACGATAGGGACTTTATAAGTAAAGTTAAAGAGGATATAGCTTAAAGTAGTAGTAATAATAGTAGAAATAATATCCTAGGTAGATTATAAATAGCCTTAAATTTTTAAATAGTATTGTCCTAAGAGCAAAATCTAGCTTTATTTAAAATACCTTATAAAATATATAAAATTTAATATATATTAATTATTAGTTATGGGTTGTTAGTTGTTAGTTGTTGGTTAAGGACCCTTAGCCCTATCCGATCAAGTCCGTTCCGTAAATATCATATTTCTGACACAAGAAATCGAGTCCGCAATCATCACACAGAGTTCCAGGTCCGCCGGGTCCATCAGAAGACAGAAGGCTTGATTTGCCACAGGATCCACATCTCCTAATTGTCGTAACACGAACCCTACGGAACATTGCTATATCTGCTTCATCGCTTTCCTCACGCTTCCTTAGCAATAAATCACGAGCTGATGGTATTGCTTGTGAAGACTGGCTTTCGTTTTCTTCCAAGCTCTTATTTTGATTATTCTCCTGATAATCCTCCTCGGCCAGGTGCCGGAAGGTCATACCACAGGATGTGCTATACCACAGTCAGTTTACAAATTGTTCTCGGTCGGCTTAGATCTAACAAACCATTCAGCTTCCTCGTTGGGTAGGCCTGGAGAATCTTTAAGACAATGAGGGCACTGACAGCCCCTCATCTCGGGATTGAAGAACTTCGTAAATACCATACTCATTTCGACTTTTTGGCCGGGCAAGAAACACACATCCCATTCCTTGTTGAGATCAATGTCTCGTTTCGTGAAGGCGTCCTGAATAGCAAAATTTCCTCGTTCGATCATGGGAGCACAATTTTCGATTTTTTGGAAGTTGATTTTTAAGACGGCCTTCAGTGCCTGTATTTATCTATTAGCGGGATAACACATGGCCAATAGCTTATGAAGAAACAGACTTCAGCAGATCGGACAAATTCCAAGTGAAAGGGTGCTGCCTTGCCGAGGGCGTCGATAAGATATACTGGCTGTTGTCGCTCGACTTGATATGGCAAACTAAGTATTGACTTTTGAATACTTAATACGATTTGGAATGTCTTCACACTTGTACTTCTAGAGAATGTTTAGCACTGGCGTTGGTAGACAAAAGAAGTACTAAGAAGTTATACAAGACTTCGGCCACCATATTCAGAAGCTTCTTTGATTTCTGAACCGCGCTTAAAAACAATTAGTAGCCGTCTCAAGGTTAACAAAGATACGGTACAGTACTCAGAGGTTGCAGTTGTAGCAGCAGAGAAGCCTTGCATGCATGCAAAGTATAAGTCCTGTATCTTTCCAGCCAGTGATTGATCACGCTGACTTTGATGCCCTCTTTGAATTGACGTATTATTCCTGCCACAAATTAGCTTGAAGGGGTCTGATCTTGAACAGTATTCGTGCACAGGTGTATGGATAACGTACAACTGTAGGGTATTGAGAAGCAGCTGAATTGCGGCCGTGTGAGCGGACAGGTTGGACTTGAATTTCGCCAGGTCGCCTTTTTTGCATGTTGCCCATTTGACTTTTCTCCAGCTGTCCTTGACCAACGAGCCAGAGCCGCCCTCTCGCAGGTGTGGCTGGTACTTTTGAATTGTTGTCCAAAATTCGTCAACGGCTTGATGGCAATGTGACGCAGCTTGCCACAATGCTACTGCCTCTGCATGCTGAGGGCCATCAAATTTGATGTTTTTGACCTGAATTAGAGCAGACTGGAGCGAGTAGAGCTGTCGAATTAGTTCTTGGTACTCGAGGCTCGGATTTGAGGCGTCCTTGAGGCAGTTTATAATAGTCCCGATGAGTCCAATACCCGCGATAAAATCACCGGCGGAAAATCCAAAACCCACCGGCATCATAGTAAGTGGCAGATATCTGGTTGAAACGAGATGGAGTTGAGAAGATTCAAAAGCTGTCTATTGTCATTTTCTCTCTTTTTTCATCACGGGGCTGTGAAGCTGGCTGTGTATGCAGCTGTAGATTGCCTACACAGCCTCGGTAACACATCTTCCATGGTGGTGGTGTAAGCGAGCGGAGTTCGGTTGGCTCAGAGCGGTCAGGTAGATTGGGTGTGTTTTACTGTACTGTGATTGACTGTTCAAGAAAATAACTAGTAGTTTTAGTGCTAGGCATCGGCAACGAATTAGTCAGTCATATGTTGCGTAAAGTTCAGCGTTCATTTCATAGAATTTTCAAAGTGTTTGTTTTATATATTTATTTAAACAGGTTTTCATGAACTAATTTATAAATGTTTATATAATCTTTTCGGAAGCGGAGCTTCAAAAGTCCAGACCTGATTTACTACTAATACCTGCTCCTTTTTATTTTACTAACCCTTTAGTTAGAATATAGAGGTTAATTCGGGTACAGTCGGGTGCCACTGCTACTACATAAAACCTTAAACCCTACCAAAAACACCCATTTTACCTCCTTTAGAATAATATATATTTAATTCATCCTATAATCGTTTTCTCTATAACTATAGATAGTAATTAATAGTAACCCTTTTTAAACTTTCGTAGAATACGCTTTCCTAAAAATTAGAAATAGCTTTATAGGATTAATAAATATAAGGTAGTTATATTTATAGGCTAACTTCGAGTTATTTTCGGTATAAAAAGTCTACTTTACAATCACACTTAACTTCCCTAGCTAATAACTTCATAAATTTGAGTCTTCTATACAAACTAATTAGATTTAATTAATCGCAATTATCGAATTGTTAATTAGGCTAATTTATATACAATTTAGAGAGTGGTAGGGTAGAAATAACGTAAAGTGTTTACCCGGAGTTTTGGTGGTGTTTTAGGGTTTATGCAGTAGCAGTGGTATAGTACTGTACAAGTATAGCCGTTTTGGAGGGGACCTCAATGAATTCTTAAGTTTAGTAATCCCTAGGACTTAATCCCCTCCAAGCCCTCTATACTATCATATCTTTATATATAAGAACTTTCTAGAATTTCCCATTTATTTTTGGTGTTCAATTCATATATTTCCTGAATTTTTAGCGTCTTTCACAAGAAAATCGCACGTTCGCCGTTTTTTGCCAATCCCTATTTACCTGGAAAAGTGCTCAAACTCTAAGGATACGTTATTGGTGCTGTCATAATAATGCGTTCTAAAATATGGTTCTTGCCAGGGGTCTTTTGATTGAGGATGGATTGTGTGGAAGTACTGGTGTTGATTGGGCTCAAAAGTGCTCACACCGATATGGTGCCGGAGTCGGAGTCGGAGCCGATATATTACCGAGAACATCCACTTCCAGTATGACCCCTCCATTCATGGCCCAAGCTGTGCTCTAACATGCAGCATTCAGCATATTTCTACATCAGTTCTTTATCTTCGGCCTGTTATTCACCTGCGCCCCTCGATACCCATTCCATAACTTTTCTTCTGCCTCAACTCTAATACAACACAACTACTGCTATCTACGGTACCAGCCAAAACTTCCGGAAGACGAAAACCAGTTTATCCGCCACAATGTCGCGCCATCAAATAGTCAAGAACCTCGACCTGGACGATGAGCTGGACGATTACGATGGAGGCGATGACTATGGATATGACGGAGCAGGAGAAGGTATGATATCAATCGAAAAGAGTCAACATTCAAAGCTAACTCTCGTAGGCATCAGCGAAGAAGATCAAGGTCTCAACTCTCCATTCTACCCCGCGATACCCCACACGCGTTACTCACACATAATCTTATGGCAGAACAACTCCGACAGTGCACAATAATAGTCCGCGAAGCTTTACCACAAGGTGGGAATATCACCGACAAACAGATCCAAGACTCATTATGGTATTATTACTACGATATTGAGAAGACGGTCACGTATTTGGTCAAGACATATTTAGAGCCACCGAAGGAGAAGAAAACTCCAGGAGGAAAGAAAACAAAAGGTGGGTTCTTTTTCACTCTGTCATTCCAGCGGACTGGAAAATAGGCTTGTGGCAGAAAATGGGTTATTTCGTGGTGGGTATGCTCTTTTGTTCTTATATTTTGCGACTTCAGGTGGGTAGAGCCAATTCTGACCAGCTTTAAGACAAAATTGAAGGAATGGATGGATCAAACCCATGCTCAGGGACCTTTTCCTTCGCAAAATTCTTTGAAGACTCTCCCTGGCTCAAGGTCCCTTCCGAACGGCAAACAATATTCATCGCCCCTCTTTATCCTCGTGGTGGACTGTTGGGGGGTTCTTCGGATGGAGCACCAAAAATGTCAAAATTACAAGCTCTGACGGCTGCGAGAAAGAAGAAGAAGGCAGAAGAGCAAATGTCTCAAGGAATTGCTGATGTGGAAAAACCAATGGCAAGCCTTCAAATCAATGAGGAAGTTAGCACGACAAATTCTACCGTCGCAAGTACCTCGAAGATATCAGTCGGTAAACCATTGTCCCGAGGATTCCCGTTGCGAAAACGAAAAGATTCCAACGAACATGAGAAAGCACCCAAGGCTTCCCAACCAAAGAAAGAACATCGCCTCAGCCAACCAAAGCTTCCACAGGAAATACCTATGGTAGACCAAGCCGAGCCATCTGCTTTTGCCAATACCATGTTCAGTAGCCCATCTCAAGTCACTCGACCGCGCCAGGATAACCTGTTTACTCTTCATCTTGCTTTGGATACGACCTCTACAACAGCTAATCCTTTTTCAGGACCTAGCCCAGATGATATAGTCATAGCGGCACAGTCGAAAGGTTCGACAAAATCTGCACGGCCGAAAAATTAAAACTAATAAATTTGAGTAGCTGCTGGTAAGGGAGGCAAAGGTAATCCTAAGACCAATGGAGAAAAGCGAGCAGACCAGATTGCCGGTGGTGTCGAGGCATTGAAGCTTGATAATACTCCAAGAGCGAAAAGCAAGAACTTGGATGTTCTTGCAGAGTTTGAAAAGGCAAAGACCAAAAATGCTGCGAATTTTGTCGTCATTGGTAAGACAATCTTTGCTCCGAAGATTCACCAACGCTAATTTTCAGGCCATGTCGATGCGGGGAAAAGCACATTGATGGGACGTTTACTTTATGACCTGAAAGTTGTAGATCAACGAACCATAGATAGATATCGTAAAGAAGCAGAGAAAATGGGCAAATCATCGTTTGCCTTGGCGTGGGTTTTGGATCAAGGAACTGAAGAAAGAGCTCGAGGTGTCACGATCGATATTGCCACCAACAAATTTGAGACGGAAAAGACTTCGTTCACAATTCTTGATGCGCCTGGGCATCGAGATTTTATTCCCAACATGATTGCTGGAGCAAGTCAAGCAGACTTTGCTGTACTTGTGATTGATGCCAGTACTGGGTCCTTTGAATCTGGTCTTAGAGGGCAGACAAAAGAACATGCCCTACTTGTCCGGAGTATGGGTGTGCAGCGGCTAATTGTTGCTGTCAACAAACTCGATACAGTATCTTGGTCTCAAGATCGATTTACTGAGATATCAACCCAAGTTTCGGCTTTTTTGACAGCAGCTGGATTTCTGTCGAAAAATATTACGTTCATTCCATGCTCGGGCCTCAAGGGAGATAACATTGCACGACACTCTACTGAGCCTGGAGCATCATGGTATTCTGGTCCAACTCTAGTTGAAGTCTTGGACGACTCGGAACCAGTCGCCCGAGCGCTGTCAAAGCCACTACGGTTGACGATTGGAGATATCTTTCGTGGGGGAGTACAGAATCCCCTCTCGATATCAGGAAGAATCGAGTCTGGATCATTGCAGATGGGAGATGCTCTGCTCGCTCAACCATCTTCAGAAAAATGTTATGTCAAATCACTGGAAATTGACGAGGAGCCGGTAGATTGGGCAGTAGCAGGACAAAACGTTACTGTGCATCTATCAGGGATCGAAGAACAATATTTGAAAATCGGAGACGTTCTCTGTACTCCCGTGAATCCAATCCAAAACATCAAGCAATTCACAGCCAAAGTCCTGGCTTTCGAATTCATCACGCCTATGCAGATTGATGTGCATCGAGGTCGACTTCATACCGCGGGGCGAATCAAGGAGATTGTTGCGGTGCTGGATAAACATACTGGTGCGGTGTCTGGGAAGAAGAGGCCGAGAATTGTGAAGCCTGGGATGATTGCTAGGGTTGTGGTGGAGCTTGATTTGTCGGTTCCGTTGGAGGCGCCGGGGAGGGTGGTGCTGAGGAGTGATGGGCAGACTGTTGCGGCGGGGTTGTTGGAGTGAGGGGTGGGTGCGGTGGATGGTGGATGGTGGATGGGTATAGATAGGTACATAATATATTGACTGTGAGGGGTGGAGGGAATACATCGTTTTTTCTTTCTTTTGTGGATTGTTGTTAATTTGTTTGAGGGGTTTGTGGTTCTCGGTTGTAGGTCAGTTGAATGCCTGGCTTCGATGACTTTCTCTCTCTGTTGTGTGGTATTGAATGATTATAAATTTCTGTTTGTGATGTTAGAAAGACTATAGATACAGAGATCTGAAGCATAGTTCTGTAATTTTGTTGAACCTGGGGTTTATTCCTCCTTCCATTTCTTAGGTTGACTGTGGACCTTTTAGCGTACTCTCAAGACCAGAGGAGGAAAAAGTGTATAGACTATTTTGTTATATTCGCTAATTTCCTGGATTGAATGGTTATGGAACTCGGTGCTCTAGAAGTGGGCTGTTTGCTTTTCTTTGAGGGTTTGAATCAAGAGATTGTTGGGATTTGGTGATACGGATTTGAGTGTTATTTGTTAAGACTGTGATTGAGGGGTATTTGTTGGTTTTCATGTGTGAGTAGGGTGCAGAATAAGGGGAAAAATGTGTTCTTTTTCGTAAAAAAGCACGGTTTACAAAAAAACCCCGAAATTCAAGCTTAATTCGATGATCTTAACAAAAGCTTAGACGGAGTCACAGAGGAGTATAAGGACCAAAAAAAATTGAGTAAATAGCTCCCTCGCGTGGGGTCGAACCACGAACCTCAGCGCAGGTAGCCCGTTCCTTCTCGCCCACCCTTCGGGTGGGCGAGAAGGGACGTGCGGACTATACTAAGACTTGACTACCGAGGAGAGGCCGCCGGGGGTTCGGGGGAGACCCCCGATAAAAATAGCAAGCGTAGCGTCGAAAGGGGGTTTAGGGGAAGCCCTCGATAGAAATAATAATTATCCAAGTAAGCGTAGTGTTAAAGGGGGTTCGAGGGAAGCCCCTAATAGAAATAATAATTATCTAAGTAAGCGTAGCGTAAAAGGGGGTTCGGGGGAAGCCTCTAATAGAAATAATAATTATCTAAGTAAGTATAGCGTGAAACCTAGTAGGAGTAAAACACCTGAATTAGGTACTCCTAAAACACCTAATTTAGGTACTTCTAAAATACTTAATTTAAGTACTTCTAAAACCGCCCTATATAGTATAGGAGTACCTAATATATATATAAAATAGCTAAAAAACACCTAATTTAGGTACTTCTATAGTAGACGTATAGTTTTAAATTCCTCCCTACTCTATATTTCTCTATCTACTAATCCGCCCTTCCTCTACCTATTTATATAGAGGAAGGATAGAATAATATTCTACGATTTCTACGTCTATATACTATACTTACTTACTTACTTTTACTAAGAAGGTAAGGGGAAGAGAGAGTAAAAAGAATTAGAACTTATAAGTAGAGAAAAAGAGAATAAGAGATAGTACTTATAAGTAGAGAAGGTAAGAGAAGGGGGATAGTATCTACGTAGCGAGGGATAGGAGGGGGTAGGGGGATAGTACCTACGTAGTAAGGGATAGGGGAGAGGGAGGGAGGGGAGGTAGTACCTATATAGTAAGGAATAGGGGGGAGGGGGAATAGATAGAAAAATAACCGATAAATAAAGAAGACTAATAAATAGAGAGGACCGATAGATAGCTAGATATATATAGCCGGTATATATAGTTATATAATTTAGCTTAAAACGTTAATAAAAGTATTCTATATTAGGTTTCTAATAGTTAAACCGAGCCCTATAGTACGCCTAGGTATTATTCTAACTAGCTTAACTAAGTACTAGGTACTACCTAGTACTAGCTAGGCTAGGTACTAAGCTAAGTAAGGAAAGTTAAAAATTCTAAAGGACTTCGAAGGGGGGATTTTTAAAGAATAATTAAAATAAAATTATTTATAACTAACGCTATAATAGTAGGAATACTATAATAATTTAGGTATATATATATATAAGTATTCTCTTTAAAATTATAAAGTTTAAAGTAATTCTATTTTTTTATTTTTTTAAAGTTCTTAGAGTATCTAATTTAAATAGTCGGGAGTATTTAATTTAAATAGTAGAATATCTAGCTTAGGTATTCTATTACTTCTACTAGGAAAGGTAGTTTAAGGGAAGCCTCTAATAGAAAAGAGTAATATAAGTAATTAATTATAGCTTTTTATACTAGTATAAGCTAAGTAGTAGATAGTAGTAGTATAAGATAGGTAATAAGATAGGTAGTAATAAGATAGGTAGTAATAATATATATAGATAGTAATATAAGTATACTAATAAATAATAATAGATATATATTATATAAAGTAAAGGAAGAAATAAGCGAAAGGAATAAATAGTAGAAATAGAAGTTATCTGGAGAGGTTAAGATTTTGGATTTTGGATTTTTAAGCGAGCAAAACGTGTATATTTTAGTCCCTATTTGGTCCCTTTGCATAAAAGGTAAACAACTCGCTTATTAGTTAGCTTTTTGTCCGACTCGCCGGCCTTGCATATGTCGTGCATATAGGAACACCAAAAGTACGATCCTATTCGCAGGGCCCTATCGAGCCTATAACGAATTTAAAACTTTCATAATTAGGGCACAGAATAAGTCGCCTAACGCACTCTAATCCTATGTTTTTGGAATGCGTATACGATAATTGTAGCGGGAGTTAGATAATTTTGAAATTATCGCCTTCTTTTTACCCCCTTTGAAGTGCGACAGTGCCTTGCATCCACCAGGCACCCAGGCACCCCCGCAGGAACACCAAAACCACTACCACCACCACCACTCTCGCGCCCGCATCTAGCTAGACTCGCATTTAAAAGACACATTAATCGTACATAAATTTCCTATTCATTTAGGCTATATTCGAGTGTTCTCGCTATGTTATTACCATATCTGTAGCTAGCAGACGGTGGGCGAGAAGTAGGACGAGTGCGACCGTAGATTTTGGTGGGGTGCTAGGGGTGCCTTGCCACGTGATCGGCCGCCTTTACTAGACGCTTTTCCTTAGTATTTAACTCTTAATTAAATAGCTTATTATTATTAAAGTATAAAACTAAGATATATATTCACTTTAGCTAATATAAATTAGTATATATATTACTATATAAGTAAAACCCTTCCTTCCTTCTACTAGCTCTTTAGAATAACTAAGTATTTTAAATTAATCTTTTTTAATTATTTAAAACTTAATTAAAGAATATATATATATATATATNGATAATAAAAGAAGAGTTTAAAATAAATATAATATTTATTTAATTAAATAAAAGAAAGTATATATTTATATAGTACTAGCGTATATATACCTCGGCTTAATACTTATAGAACTCTATTAAAACTAAAGTATAGGACTATATATATTTATTATATAGTTATTATATATAGACTTTATTAATAAAGTATAAAATATCTTTTAAATAATAATTAAATAATTATTAAAGTAAATAAACTATATAGTATAAGGTAAATAGATATAAGAGACTTAAATAACTAACTAAACTACCTAGCCTATTATATATAAGAACTTAATAACTACTATTATATAACTATAACTTAAATAATTTAAAAGCTAATTAGTAGAATATTATAAAGGTTTTACTAAAAGATTATTAATTATAAATATAAATAATTAAGTATTAAACTTAAACTATAATACTTAGACTCTAGACGTCTAAAAAGGCTAGGAATTAGGTATATAGAGTCTTTATAAAGACGATATTAAGGATAATATTTTAGTTTAATTAAAATATTCTTTTACTTCTATCTTTTAGTAGAAGATAAATATATAAATAAAAATTTAGAATATATATTATAATAAAGATTATATAAATTAAAACCTATTATATTATAAACTAATAAATATATTTTAAAAGGACTATATTATATTAGAAATTATATACTAGGTTATTAATAGAGAGATTTAAAAGTTATATTTTTATTTAAGTATAAATCTTTTAAAAATATAAATAAAGGAAATACTTAATTATAATATAAACTTAAAATTAATAATAATAGTATTTAAAAGGAACTTTTTAAGTTATATATTTATATTAAAGAAATAGGTTAACTAAATATTAACTTAACTCTAAGTTAATAGAATCGAAAGATAATAAGAAAAGTATAATATAAAACTAATATTTAAGTATCGACTATATTATATTATAAAGACTATTACTTATATATACCGAGTAAAGGTATTATAAGTAGTATTACTATATATAGTAGTTCTTAGTACTAAGATAAAAGTAAATATTATAATAAGAATAAAGTACTACTATTATTAAAGGTATTATATAGTATAGTATTAATATATAAAAGAGACTTAAATAACTAACTAAACTACCTAGCTAGCTAAATATAAAGGCTTAGTAGCTATTAAGTTCTATAATTATATAACTATAGTCTAAAACTATAATTTATATATTATAAATATATTATAAAGAAAATAATCTTTTATTAATCCCCTTAAGTTATATAATAACCGTTAATTATATAACTTATAAGTACTATTATATTAATATAGTTTAAAGAAATAATTAAATACTTTTAAAGATAATCTTTATTAATTATATATTACTTAGATAAAGGGCTTAGTAGTCTTTTTATATAATAATATTTTAGAGAAATAATAAAGAAGTTTTAAAGTTTTACTTTTTAAATTATAAAAGACTTTAATAATTAAAGAATATATAAATCTTCTTTTAAATAAAGGTTTTACTTTACTTATTAAATTAAAATAAAAGAATTTCTTTAATATCTTATTAAAGGAAAGCTTTATTTTAGTTAATAATAAAATAAATAATAAGAAGCTTAAAATAAAAGCTCTTCTTTTAATATATATATATTCTATAATAAAGACTTTAATTAAGTTTATTAGTATAGAATAGAGGGTTATTTTAGTTTATATATATTATAGAAGATATTATTATATTAAAGATAGTTTATTAGTAAAATAAAGCTATAAGTTTAAATTATATAGTTATTAGTTCTTTACTTCTACCTTTATAATCTATTTATATTTACTTTAATTCCCTTAGTTTACTTTTATCTCTTAGTTTACTCTAATATTATAATACTACTAGCTATTATAATTAGCCTTTATATAAGTATTTAATAGGAAACCTTAATCCCTTTAATTAACTTTATAATAATAGTATAAAGTACTAATAATCTATTATTCTAATAGTTATAATATTAAAGTATATTTATTCTTTTCTTTTAATAACTTAATTTATATTATTTATAAAAGCTTTTTCTAAGTTTAATCTATTAAGCTATTACCTTAAAACTAAATATTATTAATTTTACCTTTTTTAAATTAAAATAAACTTATAAATCTTTTAGTTTTACTTTATTATTATAATACTTATAATAAGGTTTTATTATATAAAGCTATAATAAAAGTCTCTTAAATAGTTAATAAAGGAACTGTTTTAATATTAAAAGAATATATTAATAACTATTAAATATTAAACTATACCCTTATATTCTTTTATATTATATAATAGAGAAACTTAGTATAAATCTTAAAAAGCTACTTCTATACTTAGAAAAATAAAAGACATATTAAAAGGAAGTATTTAATTAATTCTATAAAATACTAATTTATAGTCTTATATCTCTTAAAATACTTTAATTTATTAGTAGTTATTAATACTATATAGCTAGAATAATAGAATAATAGAATAAAAGGAGATAACTTAAGTAAAACCTATAATAGTTTAAGTACTCGAGTTTATATTTAACTAGAATTATATTTAAAACGTTTATAAATTAAATATTATATATTTAGTTAATATTCTTATAGTTTTCTAATACTATAATAATATTTATATAGAGTAAAGTATAAGCTATATAGGTATAACTATAAACTTTAGTAAAGTAATAAAATTATAATACTTAAACTCTATTATAGAATTAATTAACTTTATATAGGTTTTTTAGTATTTAGGTTTTAATTTAATAAGTTATTATTATTAAAATATAAAGCCTATATTAAAATATATATTAAATATAAAAGGGCGAGTCTATATATACTAGCGAAGCTAGGGAAGCTAGGGAAGCTAGAGTACTATTATATAAATAATTTATAGAAAGATAAATATATAATTATCTCTTTTAGAGATCTAAAGTATATAAATTAAATATTTATTAAAAAAAGAAAGTTAAACTTAGATTAAATCTAATCTAAACACTTTAAAATTTAAATATATATATAGAGAGTTAGAAATAAAGATATTGTTTTAAATATACTATAAATAGTTTAAGCTAGAATCTTTTCTTTAAATAATATATCTTAAATAAAGGTTTTATTATAAGATAAAGACCTATAGTTAAATTTAAAGTTTAAATATTATATAAACTATTAAAACTATTTAAGTAATATAAAATAAAAGATATCTTTAAAAGATAATTTATAATAAAATCTTTACCTTATTTAATTCTAAAAGAAATATTTAAAGTAAAGCTTTTACTATATATAAATATTCTAAAATAAAGTATTTATAATAAAATATTAAGTTAAGTATATAATTACTTAAAAGGTTACTTTAAATTATATTAATTTATATAAATATTTAATATACTTATAAAGAAAGTATTAAATCCTTTTTAAATATATTCGAGGAACGAGGAATAAATCTATATCGCGACTCTAGGATATTAAACTAGATTAATAAGTTTATATAAATAGAATAGATTATTTATTTCTAAGTATAAAAAATTAAAAAGATTTATATATATAAGATTAAGTAATTAAGTACTTTTACTTACTTAATTATATATCTTTTAAAAGTAATTATATTACTAGCTTACTATATCTTTAAAACTTTATTTATTTAATTAAGTATATTATTTAGAATATAACTAGGATTATAGAATATTTTATTAGATTTATATAATTATAACTATAAGGTAAAGAGTCTAAATATTAAAGATAAGTTTAAATAAGGTTAAAAATAGAAAGATAAAAATATAAAGCTAGAAGAGTTTAAAAAAGACTTAGAATATACTTATAATATTTATAGTAAAGGTTATATAGAGTAGAGATTAGTATATATTAACTATAGTTATAGGTTATAATAAATAAATATTAGATATACTAGAGAACTAAGAAAAGAATTTTAAAAAGATAAATATTAAGATATAAAAAAGGTTATAATATTTAAACTACTATTATATAATAGCGGTTATAGTTATATAACTTAGTAGCTACCGAGTTCTTATATATAACCGGCTAGCTTTACTTTAAATAAAGAGTTTAGAGTTAAGAAAAACTTTACTAGAGTTATTAAACCTAACTTTAAATAATTTATATATAATTTATTTTTATATACTTTTTATATAATTAAAGATTTTAGCTCTAATATTAGATCTTAGTAATAAATATATAGTCTATATAGAGGGTAAATATAAAGTAAATAAGGGTAGAGAATTAAACTAATCTTATTTTAAAAAAAAACTATAAAAATATAAAATATAATAAGAGATTATAGAATTAGTTTATAAGTTTATTTAATAAGAATAAACTATTTACTTAAAGTATAAAGAACTAGGTAATTTATTTATTTACTTAAAGATTAATTAATTAAATACTTAAGCTATTTTAGTTTTAGGTTCCTTTAAGATATTATATTACTAACTTACTATAGCTTTAAAATATATCTAAATATATATTTAATTATAACTATTATGTAGAATTTAACTAGAAATATAAAACCCTTTATTATATTAGTATAATAATAACTATATATTAAAAACGTAATAATAAAAGATAAATTTATATATAGTTAAAATATAAAAGTAAATATATTAAAGTAGAAGAGTCTATAGACTTAAGTAAAGAAGGTAGTTATATTATTAGCTAAGGAAATATAATATTTAATAATATTTAAATAAAATATAGTTTTAAATCTACTAAAAGATAAGAATATATAAGTATTAGTATAAAAATAATTATTAAATTTCTATAGGGAATCTAATAGAATTAAGTAAATAAGTAATAGGTAGTTATATTTATAATTCGATTATTAAAGAGCTAATTAAGTATAAGAGTTAAGTATTAAGTACTTAAACGAAGTAGGTCTAAAATAATATAACTAAATAAGTAGAATATATTATAATAATAAATATAGTTCTCTTATATATTATTTAATTTATTCTTTTCTTTAAAGTATATAAAATCTTATATAATATATACCTTACTTAAGGTATATAGCTATAGTATTTCTTACTTACTATTTTATTTAAAGCTTATAAAATAATAAAGTCTTTTACTTTAAGTATAAGTTAAATTAATAAATATAATATAATATAGTTTTATAATTTAGAATATAGTTATAATATTTATAGTAACGTTTATATAAACTAGAGATTAGTATTATACGTTATTATAAAGGAATAGCTTTATAAGGGTTTTTATTTAGTTAAGACTATTATTTAGAATTTAACTAGAATTATAAATAATTTTAATAAATTAATATAAAGTTAGTTATAAAGTAAATAACTATATAGTTAAAGATAATTTAATATAAAATTAAAATATAAGAGTAAAGATATAAAGCTAGGAAATCTAATAAATCTAAAATAAAATAGGTAATTATATTATTAGTTTAAATAATATAACCTTTAATAAATAAAAGGGAGGTATTTAGTAATATTTAAGTAAAGTATAGTTTCTTTATATATCTTTTCTTTCTTTAAAAGGTATAAAGCTTAGTACTTTAATAGTTTAATATATATTAGATATAATATCTTATATAATTAAAACCTTACTTTAAATATATAACTAGAGTCTCTTTTACTTTAAACTAATATATTATTTTAATTACTTAACTTATTATATAAGCCGAAATAATATATATAAGTATATATTACTTATAATATAATTAGATAAAATAAAAGTACCTCTTACTTAGTATTTTATTTAAAGCTTATAAAGTATTAAAACCTTATTATTCTAAATATAAATAGAATATAACTTTATTATTAGGAATTATAATTTTTATTAGAAAGTTTATATAAGCTAATCTTAGTATAAGAGCGTTTCTTTTAGATATTTAAAGAATAAGAAATCTATTTATATTAAAATAAAAGGATTATATTATATTATATAGAAACTATATATTAATATATAATAATTCTAATTATAGATTATAATAAAGGAATAGTAGATATACTAGAGAACTAAGAAAAAGATATTAAAGAGATAAAATACTAATATATAATAAAGAGAGCTATAACGTTTAAACTATAATTATATAATAGTAGTTATAGTTATATAACTTAATAACTACTAAGTTCTTATATATAACCGGCTAGGTTTACTTTAATTTAATATATAACTTTAACTTACTAAATTATAAGTCTTATAAAGGTATATTTATTAATTACTTACTATAGCTTTAAATATTATAATTATTTACCTAAGGCTATTCATTAGAATATAACTAGAATTATAGAACCTTTTATTAAATTAATATAGTAATAATTATAAACTAAAGGATCTAATACTTAAAGAAGGATTTATAGAAAACAAAAAATATAAAAGGAAAGATATAAAGCTAGAAGAGTATAAAAAATATAAAAAGGAAAGTAATTATATTATTAGTTAAGAATATATAAACTTTAATAATTAAAAGAGTAGTATTTAATATTATTTAAATAAAATATAGTTTTAAACTTATTAAATAAAAGACTTAGAATATAGGTTTAGTTCTCTAATATATTATTCCTTTCTTTAATAGATATAATATAGTCTAATAGTTTAATATATATAAAGTAGATATAATATCTTATATAATTTAGAACTTACTTAAGGTTTATAACTAGGATTTCTCTTACTTTTAACTATTATACTATTTTAATTACTTAGAGTATTTCTTACTTAGTATTTTATTTAAAGCTTATAAAATATTTATAATAAAGGTTATATCGGCTAGAAATTAGTATATACTAATTATAATTATAGGTTATAATAAAGGAATAGTAAATATACTAGAGAACTAAGAAAAGAAGATTTAAAAATAAAATTCTAATATATAATAAAGAAGGTTATAGTATTTAAACTATAATTATATAATAGTATTTATAGCTATATAAATTTATAACTACTAAGTTCTTATATATAATAAAATAGGTTTATATTAACTTATAAGAGATATAGTTATAATTAATTAAATATCTTTACTTTATTACTAGACTTAGATTCTTTAAATAACTTTAATTTATTAATAATTATTAATACTATATAGCTAGAATAATAGAATAATAGTAGAGTATTTTATAAATATATAATAGTACTAAGCTACTTAGGTTTATATTTAACTAGAATATTTAAACGTTTATAAATAAAGTATTAGATATTTAAGTATTTAGGTTATATTATAATATCTTTTTAATACTATTATAATATTTATATATAGTAGAGTATAAACTATATAAGTATAATTATAGATTCTAATATAATAATAAAGGTAAATTTCTTAAAACCTAATTATAATATTATTACCTTTATATATTTTCCTTAGTATTTAAGTTTTCATTTAATAGTTTATTATTATTATAGTATAAAGCCTATACGAAAATATATATTAATTATAGAAGAGCGAGTTTAGATATACTAGCTAAGCTAAAGTACTATTATATAAATACTTTATAAAAAGATAAATAGTACTTATCTCTTTTAGAGATCTAAGATATAAGGATTAAATATCTTTTAAAATAAGAAAATTAAACTTAGATTAAATTTAAACTAAAGATTTTATAATATATATAATATATTTTAAATAAATGTTTTAGTATAAGTTAAAACCTTATAGTTTAATTTAAATTTTAAATTTTAAATTAACTATAAAGGCTTATATAAAGTATAATTAAGATATAACTAAATTAATAATTATTATACTATTATATATAGTTAAATAAGTTAATATTTATAATATATATTAATACCTTTATAAGTTAGAAGAATATATAAATAATATAGATTTATAAATATAATTAATTAGTATTTTATATTAAACCTTTAAATATATTTTACTTATAATATCTATTAACTTTAGTAGAATATAGTATATATATACCTTTATTATAAGGCTTTACCTTAAGTTAAAATTCTATATATAAAGCTAGGTTATAAATACTATATAAATATATAATAATATTATTCTTTAAATAATTATTTATTAATTAAATACTTCTATAATTTTATATTACTAGAATTATATTTAGAATATATATAGTATTAGCTCCTTTTAATATTTAAGGTTATTAAGGGTTTAATTCAAGTACTTATTAAACCTATATAGCTAGAATAGTAGAATAGGTTAGAGTATAGGAGTAGGCGTAGGAACGGTAGTGCCAAGGCTATAGCGCACGGACCAGGAACACCAAAACCACTACCACTACTCCCCCGCCCGTATCGAGCTAGAATCGCATTTGACACACACATTAATCGAGCATTTATTATCTAAGTATTCAGGCTATAATCCAGTGTTCTTACTATGCGTTTACGGCACCTGTAGCTAGCACGGTATGGGCTAGAAGGTGGACGAGTAGGTGCGACCGCGGATTTTGGTGGGGTGGCAGGGGTATGTCGCTTCGAGCCTTGCCACGTGATCCGCCTCGCAAGTACGTCTTTTCCTTAGTATTTAACTCTTTATTTAATAACTTATTATTATTATAGTATAAAACCTTAACTAAGATCCTAAAACGAGAGCCGGCGAGTTCGCACGAGCTAGCGTAGCTGGCGAGGCGTGCTCGCAACCGTATTATTAAAACTATTTATTAATAATTAAATAATTAAATAATTAAATAATTAAATAATTAAATAATTAAATAATTAAATAATTAAATAATTAAATAATTAAATAATTAAATAATTAAATAATTAAATAATTNATATATATTTAATAAACTTATAAAGAAACTTTTAGACGTAATAAGAGGGCGAGGGCGAGCCTATAAGCCCGTCTAGCCTCGTACTATATATTATTAATAGAAGATAGAGAGTAACTACTATACCTACCTATATAGCTAAGAAGTACGATAGGGTAGGCTTAGGTATATACTATATAGTAAATCTTCCGACCGAATATTTACTACCGAGATTTAGAATTAGAAGAAAGATTCCTTAAGTTCTCTATTAATATTAGAAAAAATATAGAAAAAACTATTATTTAACTCTAGTATAAATTTATTATATTATTATTATACTTAAGTCTTTTTAAATATTATTATTATAAATTAATTATTAAAGGATATAAAGATAGGTAAATAGGTACTTATAATAACTAGGTAAGTACTCTATACCTCTACCGAGATAGAATATATATATAGTTAAACTATATATTTATACTTTTCCTAATTTAATATAATATATTATTTATAGATTTTAGATATAAAACTCTATTTAATTCGTACCTTAAAGATTATTTTAGAAATACTACTATAGGCTAGAAACGAAAAGATAGGTAAATGTTAGTTAGATATAACTAGTATAGGAATAAAACCTACCCGTAGTACTCCCGGCTATATAGCGCTAATTCTACTAGTCGAAAAGATAAATAAATAAGATAGGATTATAAGTATAATTAAGGAATGTTCTATTCTTAAAGTATACGGAGTTTAGGCTCTATTTACTTAGAATATTATACCTTAATATCGTTCTACTTTTTAATAAAAATAGTTATATTTAAACGTCTCCGAGCGCGTTATACTTCCTCTAGCCTAGTATAAAATCCGTCTATATATAAATACTATAGATTATATTCTTAATCTATATAATATTACCCTGTAATATTACTTTAGTAGTAAAAGTAAAAATAACCTCTAAAGGTTATTTTTATACTTAATATCGTTCTAAAGCGGATATAAAACGTACTTTATAGTACTACTTATACCTTATTTCCTACCCGTAGGCTATCCCTATACTAGTTTAGCTCTAATATAATTTTAATATTTTTATTTAATTTTTATTTCTTTAAATTAAGAACTAAAACAATATTTCCTAATTAAATATACTAGCTTATATAGACGTGCTATAAATTCTTAGGGTTTTAGTACCCTAATTAAGAGTATAAGAGCCTATAGCTATAGTATATATACCCTAAAGTAAAGTCCTCGCTTAAGCCCTTATATATTATAGATATAGATATAGATTAAAGACCTACGATATATATATTAGCGTATCTCTACTAGATATTAAGATATAATATTCTAAGTAAATAGAGCCTTAGATAAGATTTATATATAATACGAGATACGGGGTATAGGATCTATAGTATAACTTAGTAAGGTAGCTTAAGTACTTAAGGAGGCCCTTCTATTAAACTCGCGGACTAGACTTAAGTACTTATATAAGTATAAGTATAGTTAATTTATAGAAATAATAAGATTCTAGGGTATCTAGTAGTATTTTATAAGGTATTTTCTAAGGTATTTTATATATAAATTTCTTATATCTATAGGTTTTATAAATGGACTATACTTATATAAGTATTCGATTAGTATACGAGATTTACTCTAGTCTTATCTTAGCCCTTAGCCGCTAGTTATATAGCCGTTTCCCCCGATCCCTCCCCGACCCCCTTACTTCTAACCTAACCTCGCCCTACCCCGACTACCCCTAGCTAATTATACCCTACCCCCGGGAATAGCTATTTAGTATCTAAGGGAGAATAGTAATTATTTAGGTAATAGAAGCGCCGGTATACTACCCTTATTTTTATATAATAGTTTTTATTAACTATAACTACTATTATTTTTATTCTATATTTAAATAAAAGATCTTAAGCTATTATTTATATAAAGGTATACTATATATAAATCGGACCTATATTACGTTCGATATAGGCTTATAAAGTAGGTACGATATATAGGGTATATATAGCTCGGTAAGGCTTAAATATATATATACCCTACTTATATACCTACCTAGGTACGTACCTTATCTTAGTTTTAGACCCTCTTAAAAAGGCTTTTAGTAGCTCCCTATTT
>LT855417.1:2599988-2615920 GCA_900184765.1 Hymenoscyphus fraxineus
TAATACTATTTTTATAGCGCTATCTTAAGGTAAAGATATTAAACTAGCTTATAAAAGCTAAAAATAGCGATTTTTACTTTTATATAGTTAGTTTTAGCCTATAGCTATTTTATAATAACTTTACTATAATATATTTAAATATTAAAATTCTTTTAAGATTTTAATTAAGATACTTATTTAAATAAAGTTATTAAGTAGATTTTAAATATCTTAAGTATTACGTAGATACTAGTAACTTTTAGTTAGGCCTTTTAAATATCTTAAATAAACCTTCCTAAATATAAATATATAATATTTACTCTAAATATAAAATTTACCCTAAAAACTTTAGAACTACTTTAGGATATATATAGTTATTTAGGAATATTAGCTAATAATTCTACTTAAGGGAGATACTATACTAAGATAACTCTTAACGCTTTTAACGCTAAAATACTACTAAGGCGTCGTATAAAAATTAATAGCTATAACTATAGGTTTAGAGTATAAAAGAATCTAGAGAATCTTAATATAAAACCTTCTAATTAAAATAAAGCTAAATAGTAATAGGTAAAGATAGATAATAGTTAAATACTAGATAGGGACTTTAAGTTACTAGGCGTAATATTAGTAGAATAATATAACCTATATAAACTAGATAAGCCTAATAAAACAACTATAAATAAGGAGGCTATAGATAATAGGGAAGGATCCTTAGCTTAATAATTATTTAGTCTTAATATAAAAGAAGATTCTTTATTTATATCCTCTTTAAGATCTCTTAGGGTTCGGGTAGCTATTAATAATAATACTACTCTCTAGTAGAGTATTAAGAGAATAATAGTAGAAATATAAATAATAGTAGAAACCTTAGAATATATATATCTAGAGGATATTAATAGGATTAATAATAATAAGGTAATACTTAACCTTCGCCTAGTAGAGGTTTTTTATTATTATACTATTATAGACTAGTAACGTTATCTTATAGTAATAGCTAGTTAATTATTAAATTATAAACCTATAATAGATAATAATATAGTTTCTTAGATCTAATAGCTATAGCTAGAGGATTTAGCTACTATTATTAAAGAGGTAAGAAAAGTCTATAATATACGTTAGTAGATCTATATCCTTTAATAGTATTTAATAATCCTATTAAACTATAGGAAGTTAGTTAAAGATTAGATCCTAAAACGTAAATAGCTAAGATATATATATTATTTAATATTTAAGAAAGGGGATATATTACTTATTACTAGAACCGGATTTAGAAAATCCTATATCTTCTAGTATTATTCTATTCTTACTCTTAAAATTACTATCTAGATTATCCTCTTAACTAAACTTAGGTAAGAATAATTATAAGATATCGAGTCCTTAGAATATACTAAGGCCGTTCTAATTAGTAAAGATACTATATTATACTAGTATAGAAAAATCTATTATAGTATTTATAATAGTAGATATACTTATATTCTAATAAGTCCTAAACAAACTATAACTAAAGGCTTTAAAAAACTTATTTAAGAGCTAGTAGTAGTTATAAGAGTAGAGATAGTTATAATAGATAAGGCTTATCTTATAAAGTAATAGGAAAGCTTCTAAGAGAAATATACCTACTTAGGTTAGCTATAAGGCCTACTTAGAAAAGATACTATATAGTTTACCTATTTAGTAACTATTAATAAACCTATAGAGTATATAGTATTAAATAATACTAGGTTTTAATATATTAGTCTTAACTAGTATAAGACATAAATTATTTATATAATAATCGATTATCCTAACGTATTATTAGTAGTTTATAAGGTTCCTTAGTAAGTAACTTATATTTATAACTAGTTATATTTTTTACTTAATAACACCTTTAATGTAAATAGTAATACTATACTAGAGAATATCCTAAAAATAGTTATATTTATAAATATAATCTATAAGGTATAAAAGGTTATAGTAATACTATAAATACTATTAGTCTTAAAGGAGAAAAATCTATAAATAGAGGAAGAGAATAAAGAACCTTAGTATTCTAACTTTATATTAGAGCTAAGATACTAACCTAAAATAGTAGTTAGAGAATATAATACTAAAGTACTTAACTATAATAAGGAGATATAATATAATATATTTAAAATAATAGAGGAAATTTATATTATTATTATAACTATTATACTTAGGATAGGGGTAAATATTATAGATATTAAACGTGTAGTTCGGTAGCTTCTACCTACTAATAGTAGTCTAGCTAACCTCTAGTAGATAATTAGCCGGGCTAGGCGAGCTCTAGAGTAATAAAGTAAAGCTTATATATTCCTTCCCTTCTAGTTATTCTATAATAAAGGCTATTATACTCCGAAAGATCTAGAGTTAGATAAATAATATATATAGGAGATTACTATAAATCTATTAAAGGCTAAAAAGAGACGTTAAGAAAAGAATATCTTACTTAACCTTTATAAGAAGTCTAAGAAGGGAACGTAGAGTTAATACTAGGGTTAGAGTTAGGTAGATAAGACTTCTTAGTACTAGAGTTAAAGAAATAATATAACGTTAATAAATAACCTTACTAAACTAAAATAGACTATAGAATATTAACTTAAATAAAAGAATATTCTTTAAGAATAGTTAGATTTTATAAATCTACTAAATAGATATTATTACTTAGTTATATCTTAAAAGTTAGATAAAATAAAAATCCTATTATTTATAAAACTAGCTAAGCTAGATTCTTAAAAATATTATTCGGGTTATAATCCCGACTTATATAAGGCGATTATTAAGGTTCTTAATATTAACGTATACCGGGCTAGGAAGCTAAATACTAGGAGCTCTAATAATATAATAGCCTTAGAGCTCTTAGATTTATAGTATTAGAAGTATACGAAGGAGTATTATAATAACCTAGGGTTTAATCCTCTAAGCGAATTATTTATAGCTAACTCTTTATATTAGTAGCTTATAAATCTATATAAAATAGAGAATAAGAAAGATCTATTTTCTAGAATTAAACCTTTTTCTAGGAAGGATTTAAAAGATAGAAAGAAAGTCTAAAAATATATATAAAAATAGTTAGGGTTTCTTATAAGAAAGGTTCTTAACTTATTACTATAGGAATACCTTAATAAATAGAGTTCTAACCTAGTAGAAAAGCTTTAGTCCTTACTTATAGAAGTTAAAGATACTCGAGCTTATCTTTTATTAGCTAAAGAATAAGAAAACAAGTTAGTTAAGAACTTTAATACTTAATTATCTATAAGTAATAATAATTAGGAGAACAACTACTTTAAAGAAAGTACCTAAGACTTCCTAGCTAATAATAATACTATACCTAAATAGATCTATAATACTTAGGATATAATAGATTAAATATTAGCTTTAGATATTATAAATAATAGGTTAGATAATTTAGGTCTTAGACTAAGCCTAAGTAATTGTTTAGGAAATAATATTAGGCTCTTAAGTAGACTATAAGAGGAAAGTAGTCTTTTTAATATAAATCTACCTTTATACCTAAAAGGAAAAGGGAAGAGTATATCTTTTTAAAAGTAGGTTCTCCGAGGTTAATAGTTTTAATAGTCTAATAAGGTAAAAATAATAAGCTATAGTTCTTAAAAATTAAAGAAAATAAATATATTAAGCTAAGGTTTACTATTAATTATAAGCTTAGGTAAAGGGACCCTAAACTAAGTCTACTCTTTACTACGACTTCCTTTAAGCGGAGGCGCCTAATAGACTAGCTAAATAAGAAGTAGTTATATATAAACTAATAATATCCTAGAACGCTTTTTTAAAGCTTTCTTATATAGCCTATCTAACACCTATAGAATAGATCTTCTATATTTACTAAACAAGGGTACTACTAGGGATCTAATATTTTCGAGTTCTTCTATAAATCGTTTAAGGTTTACTAGAGTTAAAAATTTATAGTTAAATTTTTTATAAGGGAATATAGTTACTAGACCTTATAGACCTTACCGACAAGAGCCGCTAACTCCTTTATCTTAATAATAAAATAAGTATATAAAGTAGAATCTATAGTTATATAGAATTAAACCTTTCTTTTAATATTTTTATTATATAATTATAAGTAGTTATAGTAATTTATAAGTTAGTTTAATCTTATAATAAATATTTACTTTTAAATCTAGAATTACGCTTTACTATATAACTTACCCTATATAACCCTTAAAACTATAATAACTATATCTAAATAGTACTATTATATCTTTTAAAAGGAGGAGGTTAGGAGTTCGTAGTAGTAGTCTTAGGTATTTATTTAGTATAAGAAGTCCTCTATTCTTATTTATAAGTTTAGGTTCGAGTACTTATAGACTTTTTAACTAACTTCTAACCTTTTAATATTCTTTCTTCTATCTTATTCTTCCTTTTACTTATATTACTTTAATCCTTTATACTTTACTCCTATTATTTCTTATTCTCTCTTCCCTTTTATTACTTTCTACTTATATCTAGCTTTAATCTAATTAATAAACCGGACTTAGGTCGTAGTAGTTCTAGATATAATAGTTCTAGACGTAATAGTTCTAGATGTAATAGTTCTAGTAGTCGACGCTCTATCTTAGGCTAAAAGGTAAGTGTTTCTTTACTTATATATATAGTCCTATTTATTTATATACTTATTAATATATAATAGTAGTATAAGGTGTCTCTAGAAATAATATACTCTAAGTTAGAAAGACCTTAATATAATTATTTAAATCCTTGTTTTAATAATAGCTATAATAGTAGCTCTTTTATAATAGTATCTAGAAACTACTCTTATAATTCTTAAGGTATCCCTTCTAGATTAAGCTTTTCTTTTAATAATTCTATAAATTCTATAGATTATAGTACTAATAATCTTCTTACTTTTATAGTTTAAGGCTAACTCTTTTAAAGGTTATTAAAACTTTTCTACCTTACTTTTATATAGTAATATATACTTTATATATCTAGCTTTAATACACTTGTTAACTTAGAGAGCCTTATAGAGTTTTAGCGCTTAATAAAATATTAGTATATATAATATATAACCTATCTTTAGAAGTACCTCCTAATAGAACAACTAGTCTATATTTTTATATAGAAATATATATAGAAATCTTTAAAACCTTAGAAACTATAAAGGCTTTTAGAGCTTCGAGAGCTTTAGAAGTAGTACTCTAATAACTAGATTTTATAGTAGTTAAAGAGAAGCTATAGACTTTTCTAATATCTTTAGTCTAAATCTTCTAAATTATATTCTAGAAACCTTCTAATAGCGCTTAGAATAAGCCTAAGATACTATTTCTCCCTAGTCCTACTATAATAAAGCTACCCCGATAGTAGTTAAGCGTATCTCTTCGGGTCTACGACCTACTACCTTCCTAGTATATAGCGACCCTCCTTATTAACCTAAAGTATAATAACCTAAAGTAAAGTAATAGCTAATTAAAATTTATAATAATAAGGATTTAGATTAAGATAATACCTCTAACTTTAAAGAGATTAGAAGTAGTAGTAGAAGGTTCTAGAAATTATAAATAGTATTTAATAAATAGTTATATTAAAGATTTAAGAATAGTACTTAGATATTTAGTTTAAATTTTAAGTAAAATTTTAAAATAATAATCTAAGCTAATAAGAGGGCCTTTCTTAGGTTTAAGTTCTAATATACTAATAAAGCTAAGATTCCTAAGGTTCTNATAACTAGTAATAGGTATAAATATTATAGTAAAAATTCTACTAGTAATAGTATAGAAACTAGTACTTTTATAGGCTATATAAGGCTATAACAAAACTCTTATATAAGAGAATATAGTATTATTATTACTATTACTTCTATATTATTAGCCTACTCTAACTATAAGTAGCTTAGAAAAGTAAAAAGTACTTATAAAGAAGCTAATACTAAAGATTCTTTATATACTCTAAGACCTTAAATACCTATAATACTAGAAGGTTTAAAGGGGAAGAAATCTTATACTATACTATTATTATCTACTAAGTTTCCTACCCTTAAAGAGAACCTTCTAAAGTCGGGTCTTAAAAAGTATAAAACTATACTAACTAACTTAAAGAAAAACCCTAAGTATTATAGAATTCTAATAGAATATATTTAGATCTTAGAATAGAATAATAACTCTATATAATAAGCTTTAAATAAAGCTAGTACTAAAAAACAAAAGTTATAGTTAGAATTAAGTAATATCTAGACTTAATTCTATAATATCTAAGATAAGTTATATAATATTAGTATCGAACTCTTAAATATAAACGCTATTTTAAATAATAGGAATATCTTACTAGATATAATATAAAGAGATCTTATTAATATATAAATATAATATACTAATATAGTCTTAGAATAAAATTCTTAGTAAAATACTACTACTTAGCTATATAGGTCTATACTATATATATAAGATATTATAGCTAGATAAGATAATAATATACTTATAGTAGAAAAACTCGAAAATTTAGCTTAGGAAAGACTACTTATAAATAGCCCTTAGAGATTTAAGAGTACTCCTCTTTAGAATATACCCTTTATATATTAAGGTAATAATAATTTTAACCCTAGTAAAACCGAGCCTAGTTCCTAGGATTCTTAAGCCTTAGTCTTATTCTCCTTAGTAACTATTAATAATAGTAATATTAGGGGAGATAGTAGTATTAGGGGAGATAGTAGAGTTAAAGGAAATAGTAGTTCCGGAGTAAATAGTAGTATTAGAGGAAATAGTAGTAATAGTAGTTCTAGGGTAGATAGTAGTATTAAAGGTATAAAATCTCTATAATAAAATAATAAAATTTTATAGTTAACTTTTCTACTATTCTACTAAAGGGAGGTAGTAGTTAAATTATAAAAGTTCTTTATATTTAGATTCTTTTAGATAAGTAGATACTATATATTATTTTCTAATAACTTATCCTATAGTTCTTTATACTTAGTACTTTATATATAGATATTCGGCTAATTTTAACTTCTAAAGACTCTCTAGAGCTATAAGGAATACTTAACTTTAACCTTGACTATATAGTATTATCTAGAGCTATAAGTATAAGTAATACTTAACTTTAACCTTAACTATATAGTATTATCTAGAGCTATAAGTATAAGTANCAAGTATAAGGAATACTTAACTTTAACCTTAACCCTATAGTATTATCTAGAGCTATAAGTATAAGTAATACTTAACTTTAACCTCGACTATATAGTATTATCTAGAGCTATAAGTATAAGGAATACTTAACTTTAACCTCGACTATATAGTATTATTCAGAGCTACAAGTACAAGGAATACTTAACTTTAACCTCGACCCTACGGTATTATCTAGAGCTACAAGCTACTCTTTAAGATAATATCTTCTAGCTTTAACTTCCGATGATTTCTAGACCTAACTACTAATAATTTCGAGTCCTAACTACTAATATCTTCTAGACCTAACTACTAATATCTTCTAGACCTAACTACTAATGTCTTCTAGACCTAACTACTAATATCTTCTAGACCTAACTACTAATATCTTCTAGACTAAACTACTAATATCNTTAACTACTAATATTTTCTAGCTTTAACTTTTAATAATTTCTAGACCTAGCTACTTAAGAACTTTATAAGAACTTCTAATAATAGATAATAAGCCTCTAGAAAGAACTATAAAACGCTATATAAATAAACTACTACTTCTTACTTCTAATATCTTTTTACTAATATAATTAATAAAAACCCTTATACTATAGTAAATCTTATTATAGGTATTTACGTTAGGAAGTAAGTAATATAATAGCTAGCTAGTACTATATAGTAAGTAAACAATATATAAACTATAAATCTTAGTCTTTAAGCTTTATCTTCTTTTACTACCTATTAACTAGAATAACTCTTAAGAATCCTAAACTTTAAAAGGGCTTTTTATATATAAGAAAAGGTTATTTATATTAAATTACTTAGACCTATTTCTCTCTATAGTTTTATAATCGGATATATATTTTTAAATATTATTACTATACTTTACTACTCTTTCTATAACCCTTACTACCCTTTCTTATAAAATATTATAAGTTCTAGGTTATATTATAAATAACTCAAACTATATTAAAAGAGTAGGTAATAGTAATAATCTTAATTATTATAAGAATTTAGCGCTTATTCTAGGTTATTAGGTTAAAGGCCGGAGTTATAAAGAGGTAAGTTTACTTAGACTAAGTACTATTATCTAGGACTAATATATAATAGTTAGAGAATTTAATATTATAGGGTAATGTTTCTAAGAATATTAAAAAGGTAGTTATTACTAGTATTAAAGGTAAAGATACTACTACCCCTCCTTTACTAGAGCCTTAATCTCTCTCTCTTAAGTATACTAGCTCTTACCTAGTACCCTATCTTTAAATTATTAGAGCTAGAGAGGTTCTTAATATTAAGATAATTAGTATTAATAGAGTTCTTAGCTATACTAGATATACGCTAATTAAGAGTAATACCTAACTTATTTAGGTAGTCTCTTAAAATAGAAATACTATTTTATATAACCTAGTATCTATAGGATATTCTCTCTTTATTAATATAGTATAATAATAAGTATAAGAAATAGGTAATAATATTACGCCCTTTAACCTAGCTATATAGTAATTTAGAAGACTCTAAGTATAGCTAGTAGTATACTAGCTTCGAGTAAATAAGTAAGATAGTAATCCTTTTAGAGGAGCTTAAAGACTTCTAGATTAAAACTAAGTATAGGCTTAGATAAATCTATTTAGTATATATATTTACTATAACTTCCTTTATAGCTTTCTTATATAGGTAGTAGAATATAAAAATCTTACTAGTAATTATAATAATTATATAGCCTAGTCTTTATTATAATAACTATTCTTTAGATATATAATTACTATATATAAGGGTAAGGCGGAGCTACTTTATACTAATTACTAAGTAAATAACCTAGGTAATTATACTACTACTACTAAGTATTTAGTATAGTTATAAGTATACTATTATTAAGAGTAATAGTAATAGGAAGTATACTAGGTAAAGGGGCGAGTTTAGAGAAGTAGGTATAGAGAAGGTTATAATAACGCTCGGTATAATACTAAGCGTAGTAGTATAGGAGATAATACTCGAGATACTTAAAATAGTAGTAATAAAGAGAGAGCTTATAGTAGGGATATTAAAGAGGGAGCTAGTAGTAGGAATAATTTCTATTCCTTCTAGATTAATCGGTCGAAATTCTAGTAGTTTTTATACGCTAGTTCGGTTATTCTTCTAGTTACTTAAGTAAGTTTTTAATTTTTAATAAATAGGACCTTTAAAAGTAGCTTTTAATAGTCTACTTACTTATAAATCTAATTAAGACGTCGAATATTATAAAGACTATAGTTCTAATACTATTAAAGAATCTATACTATTATCTTCTACGTCTTTAAAGGAATATAGCCCTATTATTATACAATCTTAGTATAAGAGTCTTAGGAGAGACTCTTAAAGCCGTCGTGTGGGCTGGAACTCGTATATACTTCGTATCCCCGGAAAAGCCTCGGGGTACCTGTGAGTGGTCGGCCAGGGCTCCACCCGAGAGCCGCATGCGTACTTGAGCCTTACCTGTACGTAAATGGCTACGTAGCCGCATGCGCATATGTCGGAACAACATAAAAATAAGACTGATTTGTAGGGTTAATTAAGTATTGTCTTGTCCTCGAAATATGTACCTTTTTAACCCGTGGAAGTGCCGCTACGTAGGCGTAAAGAGCCGTATGCGTGCAGACGAGTTTTGGTGTTCCTAGGCTGACTTATCGCACCTACTTTTCCTTCCGAATCTAGTAAGTGAACGTACACCTTACCTAATCTAGTAAGTAAAACCCCTGTCAAGTTCTAGCCTACACGAAGGATTCTAGAGTCTCTTTAGGGATCCGAGGAACGAGGAATAAATCTACATCGCGACTCTAGGATTTTTAACTAGATTGATTATTATATTATAATATATAATAAATTCCTTTATAGTCGACCGAGATTAACTATATTATTTTAGTAGGTATATAAATAGATAATAGGCGGTTTATAAAATACTAAGTTAGTAGGTATAAGATAATTTATATACTAATACTAAATCTTTAGTACTTAGATTATATAATAAATAAGTAGGTATATCGCGAATATTAAGAGGGTAGCTATAAATAGGTAGGAGAGACGTTAAGTTAGTAATATATTATATATTATACTTATTTTAATCTAGATTTAGTATAAGTATTTCTATTAGCTTAGAGTAAACTTAGTATATTTATATTAGCTAAAACCTATTATACACTCGAGTATAAATAATAAGTATACTACTATAACTTAAAATAATAAGTATATTAACTAAGTACTAATAAATTACTTTTAAGGTAAAAGATAGAAGGAGAATCTATCTTAAGTATTTATAAAATAATACTAGATAATTTAAAAACTTAATCGGAAAAATCTTAGGACTTAATATCTTTAGATTTAAAAAGTCTTAGTAATATCTTAGTACTATCTAGGTATTATCTATAGCTTTAGATATATAATACTTAACTTAAATAGTCCTCCCTCTAATAATATCTTCTTCTTATCTAGGATACTATACTTCTATATCTTAAGATTAAGAGTACCTATAGTATTATATAAAAAGATCTTAGACGCTAAGAAGAATTTATTTAATAGTAATCGCTAGCTTCTAGAAAGGTAGATAGTACTAGATAGATAAACGTTAGAGTAAAAAAGAGGCGGTATAAATTTACTTATACTATAGCTTTATATATAATCTAAAGGGGTAATCTCGATACTATTACTTATATTCCTCTTATAGTCGGTTCTAGTAGAGCGTAGGTATAATCTCGACGCTATTACTTACGTTCCTCTTATAGTCGGTTCTAGTAGAGCGTAAGTATAATCTCGACGCTATTACTTACGTTCCTCTTATAGTCGGTTCTAATAGAGCGCTATACTAGTAGTTAATATTAGTTAAGATTATTATTATATTATTAGTTAAAAATTATTAGAAGTACTTAAGTATTAAAAAGTAAAGTAAGCCTAGAGATTTATAACTAGTATAAAATCCTAGTATAAGGTCCTATAAGTAAATTAGTTAACGTTTAGTATATATTAAGGCTATACCTTAAATAAAGTACCTCTAGGTTATAGGGCTAAGACTCTTAAGGTAGAGGCTTATAACTCTTAAGGTTAAAAAGGAATAAGATAATAGAGACTATAAAAATAGAAAAGATAAGATAAATATTAATAATAGTTATAGATATATACTAGAATTAATAATAATATATCTATTAATAATAGAATATTAGTTATATCTTTAAAGTTTAAAAGGAACTAACTATATTAATAAGGACCTATATAGAATTATAAACTAAGATAAACGCTAGAATTAATAATAATACCTCTATTAATAATAAGATATTAGTAGTAACTTTAAAGTTCGGATTTTACTTTTATAAATAATATTTAATAATAATATACTAGTATATAAATTCGAACCTTTATACCTTAAACTTAAAATTAAACTATACTCCTTTTAAACTTATACTAAATACTAAGAAATACTATAAGCCTAATCTAGCTAAATCTTTATCTCTAACTATATTATCCCTAGTATTATAATTACTCTTTATTATTATAGCTTTTAATTAAATATAAATAGCTATTTTAGAGAATACTTAAAAGATATAAATATAAATTTAATTTATATAGAAACTATTTTATTCCTTATTTATATACCTATAAACTTCTATTATAGGATCTATTAAAATATTAACTATAGTACTATAATAAGACTTATAATCTTATAATAACTGTTTTAGAATATCCTCTTCTTTCTCCTTAAGTATACCTTTATTTAGTAGAATGTTATCCTTATTAGAAATACTAGACTTATCCTTATTTATAAAAATCACTAGTTAATTAAGATCTTAAAACCTATAGAGAAATAAATTAAATTTATTAACCTCCTTTTTTAGTTTTTAAAGCCTAATTTTAATAATATAGTAGGATATAAAGGTTTAAGAAGGAATATTACTTAGTACTTAAGGCGTAGTAAAGCTATCCTTAAAAAGCTTTTAAAAAAGCGTCTAGATTTTAGAAGAAGCGTTTATAGATATATAAGAGCTAGGTATATACTCTCTAAATACTTGTTTAACTCTATTATAAAGAGCTCTATTATAATTATTATAGAGATATATATATTAAAATATCTTTATATTATTATAAGTACTATTCTTATAGTATTTTATATTAAGCTTAATTAAATAGTTATAATATTCTAGTTTAAGGTCTATAGGTTTAAAGTTATATTCTTTACTTATCTAATTTACTAAGCTAACTATAAGAATAGACCTTTATAAAATAAGAATACTAGTATTTAAAAGTAACTACTAATAGTAAATTATCTCTTAGAAATAATTTAATTAACCTATACTACTAAAAAGAATAATTAAGGGGTTAATTATATACTAGAGGATACTAATATCTATAGATTTAATTATAAATTTATAAATTAGGAAAATATAGACTTTTTAAAGATACTAGATTATTATTAGATATTCTTTATCGATTTTAGGAGTATTATCTAGATAAAAACTATTAAAAGCCTTCTAAGTAAAGAGTTAAACTTATACTTTTTTAATAATTATATTAAATTCTAACGCTAGAAGGCTTTCTAAAACTTTATTAATATATTATACTCTCTTTAGATAAATATTCTAGTCTAACTCTTAGTAAATTAAATTCCTCTCTTAAAGAATAGTATAGAATACTATATTAACTTATACTATAAAGCCTTAGGTAATTAAAGGTTTTACTATATAGTAATATAGACTCTCTCGCTTCTATTTAGTATAATCTTAAGATTATATATTAGAAACTAGAGTATAAATAGCTTCGGATTTCGTATTATTATTATCTAACGTATAATAAGTTCGAATTATTATATTTAATAAGTTTATTTAAATATAAAACTACCTAAAGATACTTAATAACTATTCTAGATAATCTTAAGATTAGGAAGTATCTCTCTAGGCCTATTTTATTATTTATAAATAAATAGAGGAAAGTTAATTAAAGATAATAAGTTTTAATTATATAGTCTAGAATTCTAGATCTATAGGCTAGATATATTAAGCCTTTACTTTAATATCTTTATAGGTTTCTATTAATTTACCTAGTTTAATATCTATCTAATTATCTTTATTATTAATATATTAAATAATAGGAGCTTATTCTTCGGGCTATTATTCTTTAGACTATTATACTTTAGGCTATTATACTATTAATAGTAAGAGTAGAGATAATAAGAAAGGATTAAAGAGTTCTTAGTAACGTTAGTAAGGACTCGGAATACTTTTAATAGTATAAGTTTACTTTTAAAATAGTAAATCAGAGGGCGTATTAAGTAAATTACTAAAGGACAATAATAATAATTCTAACGAACTAGTTAAAAGAGATTTTTAAAGATATATTTAAAGACTTATTTAAAGAGGGGGAGTTCTAGAAAGGGAAGATATTTAAGTCTAAGCTATTAACTAATAAGATAGTATTAAAGGGTAAGTAGGATATAGTAGAGGTCTAGTAGGGTCTATAGTAATTAGAAGCGCTAGTATATTTTAAGTAGCTAGTATATTTTAAGTAACTATATAAGTAATAGAGTTAAAAGAACTTAATAGGGTTATTATATCTACTACTATAGATTAAAGTACCAGATTTTATACTAGATTTTATACTAGATTTTATATTAGATTTTATATTAATAATATTATTTCTAGTATAATTAGATTATTTTTATTAGTATTTAATATAGAAGTCTAAGGGTCTACCTCTTTTATAGCCTTTTTTTTAGTAGCTTTAGCTTTCTTTATAGATAACTTTATTTTATCCTTAAGTTTAGAGCTACTCTCTTTATTATAAGCGGCTTCTAGTAATACCTAATTACCTAGACCTAATTAGTTATATATCTTCTTAATAATAGTATAGGTACTATTAATTATACCTTTATTAGTATTAATAGGTATAAGTATCTAAAAGTCTATTTTTTCTAGAGGTAGGCGGTTAATAACTAGTATCTTAAGATAAGGGGTATCTAGAGTCTTTAATTCGTTACTATTCTTAAAGATTACAACTATACCTTTAGAATAAATATACTAAATATAGTCTATTATAAGGCTATAAGACATTTAACTACTAACTATATTAAAATCTATTATTTAACTCTATAGTAGATAAGAGCCTCCTTTATAATAAGGATTCTGTTTTCCTATTAACTTCGAGGTATTAGAGATTTCCTTAGCTTTTAATTAATATATTAGATTATATATTAATTAAAGAAGACTAGTTTTAGGTATAGTAGAGTAGTAGAAGGTTATCCTAGTTATTATAGCTTGTATATAACGTTTATAGCTAAGTAACTCTTCTTAAATATTATCTATCTAATTATAGTTATTATAATTCTATTATTTTTAAGGATTCTAGCTATAATATAGTAATAATACCTAATAACTAAAATCGTTAGTATAAGTAAGTAATAAAGGGATTAATAATAATATAAGAAATTAGGTATATATATAAAGAATAATATATATAAAGAATAAATTAAAGAAAGAAAGATTTATAAAAAACTACTAGATAAAGTAATAGGTTATAAAATATTATTCTCCTTATCTAGTTTATTATCTATAGAAGAGTCTAGAGAAACCTCTAGAGCCTATATATATTTAGGTAAGGTAAGAATATAAGGATAATAGTCTTACCTTTACTCCTTTAGAGACTTTCTTAACTACTCGATTTATAGTCTTATACGTATAATAAAGACCTAGTCCTATAAGAATAGTAATTACCTATTATTTAACCCTATAACTTAATAGATATATATCTATAGTACTTATATATTAATTAGATTTCTTTTAAGCTTAAGAGTTATAATAAATTAATATAATTATAAATATATACTTCTTATATTTAGTATCTATCTTAGTATCTTAAGTAGCCTTTTATTTTCCCTTTCCTTTATAATAACTTTTCTAAGATAAATAAGAAGGGAGTAGAATACTTTCAAGGAAGCCTTTCTATCTAAGGGCGTATTATACTATATATTAGAACGCCTTATTAAAGTTTAAGCTATTAGGGGATATAGATACGTTAAATTTAGAGAAGTAAGGAAATAATAATATAAGGATGTCTAGCTTAGCTAGGACTAGTATACTATCTAGACTTAAGAAGGTATTATTATATTTTAAAAGGTAAGGGTTTATAAAGGTATTATAAAGTACTTACTACCTAGACTTAATAACTATATATTATAAATTCTAAGTAAGTCTAGGAAGTATTATATATATAGTATCTTCCTATTTTTTAACCTATATAGTAATAAAATCCTCGAATAACTATAAACATTTCTAGAAAGCTATATATATAATATAGAGCTTATTATTTAGATTCTAACTATATATTTATACGGGGTTATTATAACGCCTTTATAGAGCCTAGTTAGTAGACGAACTCTCTATATTTTCGGAAGCTTATAGATTTAAGGAGAAAGATACTATATATACTACTTCTATAGTAGAAGACGTTAGAGAAGGATTAGAGAGAGGGCTAGAAGGTTATAGAGGGCTAGAAGGTCGCGAAGGGCTAGAGGCTAGTAGAGGACTTAAAGGTTATAAAGGGTCTCTATTTATAATATTAGATAGGAGTATATCTATAGTAATATAATAGTTCTAGTATACTTTTATATAAATAATAACTTAAGACCTTTTATTTAAATATAGAATAAAGATAATAGTAGTTATAGTAAATATAAACTAGCTTAAGAAAAATATTTAGGTACGATTATACTAGTTCTCGACCTAACTATAAGGCTATAACTAAAAAAATCCCTATTCTCCCTTAGACGCTAGATAGCTATTCCCGGGGGTAGGGTATAATTAGCTAGGGGTAGTCAGGGTAGGG
>LT855417.1:2620785-2636692 GCA_900184765.1 Hymenoscyphus fraxineus
CTCTAGCCCACAGCGTCAGAGTCCCCTGAGAAAATCAAAGAGTGACGCCTATACTAATATCGACTTTAATACCTGTTTAGATTCATTCGTATATATAGTAAATATATTCATTGCCTTGAATGTATTAGAATCATCTAGGTCTTTTCCAATTATGAAAATCTTGTTAAGACAGAACATAAAAGTTATAATAAAGAAGTTATACCTAGACATTGCGACAACCAAAGGTTCTCCGATCGTAGACTTCCGCGATAAACCATTCTACCAAAACACTACTCCCCTACAACATAATCTCATAACAAATCACTAAAAGACCAAATTGAAGGGAGTGCACCAAAGTTACACGGAGATTGTGCCCAGATGCGATTTGAATTATACATCGTAGTTTTGAAGTTCTTAGGATATTAAGTCGGTAGCATATTACACTAAGCCGCTGCACGCTTCTACTATGTTACGTGGGTCCAAGAACTGCCAAAATACAGCGCCAGAATAACCATTGAATTGACAATATCTACTAGCATGGGTCTCGATATAATGGTATAGATTTTGAATATTTCGATCTCTTTCTTTTCACTTTACTTACGGAACTACTTCCTCGAGTACTTAGAATGGTTGAGGAGCCGGGGTACGAGTACGACAACGAGAGCAGTGATCCCATTACCCTTAATGAGCTGGATCACGATAGTAACCGAAGAAACATTGCTGGAAACAGATGAGAATAATCCCCTAAAAGTGGTTTCCTCTTTAGGCATTTAGCGTAAGTTGGAAGAAGTTATCGTAATATACTACTCGAGTATAAACTAGAAAAGATTTGAATCGTAAAGGACGGGTTAGGGGTTAGGGTTAGGGTTAGTAGTTAGGGTTAGTGGGATATAAACAAAAACTACTTTTAGCTAGAAATAGCCCCTATAGTAGTAGCCCTCGGAGAGCTAGCGGAGCGNGGTTAGGGTTAGTGGGATATAAATAAAAACTACTTTTAGCTAGAAATAGCCCTTATAGTAGTAGCTCTCGGAGAGCTAGCGGAGCGTGGTTAGGGGTTAGGGTTAGTATATTTATAAATAGAACCTTTATTTCTTAGGAAAAAATATATACTAAGTAGGAAAAAATATTACTTCTAATTCCGGAGCTAGATACGCGAGACTTTCTAGGTCCTACCTTAAAGGCCTAGGAGGGGTTTTTTATACCGTTATATAACCGTTCCTAACTTATTATAAATATATAAGTATTATATTCTCGTAATAGTATTAGAATAATTTAGTCTCCCTTTCTATATTATAATCGTTATATAGTATAACTATCCTAGAAGGATTAAGATTTTTTAAATACTTATAGTAGGTAATAATTATATATTTTTTAATTATTATATATTAGAAGCGTTTAGTTTATTATAATTATTCTAGGAGCGTTATATAACTGTTCTATAAGCGTTCTATAAGCGTTACACGAGCGTTATAAGTTTAAATCGTTACGAGAGTAATAGTACTAAGCTAAGACCTTAGAATAGTCTTATCTATATATCCCCGGACCCCCCGGAACCTGATTACTACTATATAACTACGCGTATAACTTAGTTAAAACGGTTATATACGTATACCCGTGAATTTTACCTAAATTAAAGGAGGTGTTTTACGTATTAAGGGTAACTAAGTAAGCTTATATATATTATTTAATCTATTTAATCGTTTAATCCATTTAATTACTTATTTATAATAATAATAAAACTACTAATTATTATTATACGCTATTTCTTATTTAAAGGCTAGTCCTTTTATTAGATAATCTATACTCTTTTAAAGATTAATATAATAATTTAAAAGATAACGAATCCGAAATAAATAGGCGCTAGTTCGGGTAGCCTAGTACTACTACTATAACTACTACTACTACTACTATAAATACTATATTCTTAATAATAATAAGTATAATAAAACTCTTAGGGTTATATATTATTAGAGGATTAATTAAAAGTAGACGAGTATAATATAAAAATAGAGTTATTAAAGTAGGAATTACAAGTAAGAATTATAGCTATAGTAAATAACCTAGGAGGACTAGGGGCTACGGTAGGACTAGTACTAGTATTAGGGGTAGGCGGAGTTTAGGTAGTAGATAATAATAACGAAGGTAAGCTAATAGACAAGTAAAAATAACTTCTACTATAATTTTAAGGCGTTAACTATAAGTATATAGTTAATATTATACTAGAGAAATTCGACCTAATTAATATATATAAGTTAACTTTTATAGCGGATTTTAATAACGACGAGAGAGACTATAATATAGTATTTAATAATAGAAAGATAAAGAGTATTAAAGTTAAAAGTAAATTAAAGGATTATAGAAGTATATCTATAATTTAAAGTAAGGGTTTTAAGTAATATATATTAATTATTAACGTCTTTTTTAGGGATAAATATCTACTATTAAACCGAGTATATATAGTATTCTATAATAAGGTTTTAAGGCTAGTAAAAATATATAAGTAGTCGAAAGGAATCCTACTAATAGTAATCTAATTCTATAAGGAGTAAAAGTTTTAAAATAACCTATATAACTATAATAAGTAGGTTCTTCTAGAAAGATAAATCCTATAATACTATTAACCTTTCCTAAAGTTATTAAGCTAGTATAGTAGTAGAATAGGTATAGGTATATAAAGTAAAAGAGTCGAGAAGTAAGGTTTTTAGAAAGAGCTAAATAATATTATAATAGTTTATTAGAACTTTAATAATTTTACTTATACCGCGGCTTAGTATAAACGCTATTATATATATATATTATATAGTAGGAATTATAATATAAAGGAGTATAAGGTTAATAATTCGAATACTAGTAGTAAGGCCTTAAATATTAAGAGAAAGAAAAAGGTAATAGATAAGCCTAAAATAGAATAAAGGTTTAGTATAGGAGAGGGGGTATCTAATGTATAATTAGATAAATTACTCGAAATATTTATATAAAGTTACCTTTACTATCCTATACCTATATAACCTAATATAATTCCTTTATTTTAATATTATAATAGATTAGCCGAACTATTATCTAACTTACTATTACCTTTTAAGATTAATATATAGAAGGAGTTATTAGCTTAATATCTAGGGCCTCTAAGGTTTTATATTTTATTAATACTTCGATTTAATACTCTTATAGGATATAAAGGATAGGAAAGATAACTAATATTTATAAATTATAAATTAGTATAACTCGATTAAGAAGTAATAAAAGAAAGTATTTAAAAGGATCTTTAATTATAATAAATTTTAAAAGTTTAACTTCTATTACCTAAAAGGTTTATATCCTCGCTACTAGGTCTAGTACTAAAAGGAGATAGTACGCTTCGAAGAATCTACGATTTATTATTCTTTATAATAGACTTAGTAAATAATAAGATTAATATAGAAGTAGTATACTTAAAGTACTTATTAATATACTAAATAATTATAATAACTCTATAGAAAGGCTAAGGAGCTCTAATTATAAAACGTAATATAGTAGATACCTTTAAAAATATACTACTTATATATAAGGTTTAATAGATATTTAGATTTAAATAGAATAACTAATTCTACTAAAAGAACTATTTAATATTTAGACTTTATACTTCTCCTTTTATTTTTAATCTATTCGTAGAGTTAATTTATTAAATACTATAATTATATTTAAAGTAAAAGGATATAATCTATTATCTAGACAACTTTATAGTAATCCTTTAACTAGAACTATTATAAGAGTAAATACTTAAATTTAAAGACGATTATAATAGATTTATAATAGTACTTAGTATACTATAAAAGAAGTAAAAGAACGTAAAAGGTACTCGAGTTAAGGTCCTAGGTTATATAGTTAATACTATAGAATTTATACTAAGTATCCTATAAGACAAAGTAGTAAAGGCGCTATAATTAACTATAAATATACTAGTAGGTAACTTACTTTTATTATAAAATATAAGAAAGTTAGTAAGGTTTCTTACCTTTTATACTCTAGTAATTTAGCTTAGCTAGGTATTCTATAGAAACCTTTAGAGCTACGTTACTTCTTTTCTATAAATAGTAATAAAGTACTAGGCTAAGTAAATACTACTCAAGGTATATTAGGATATCGAGTAGTAGTATAAGGTAGTTTAAGACTTTAATAGTATTACTTTCTTTATAAAAGATAGGGTAGAGGTTTAACTATTTATAAATACTTTAATTTAAGGTATAGGAGGTTTCTATTTAAATAGACTAGTAGATTAGAGAGATTAAACTTTAGAGATCTAATAATATATAGTATTTATAAAGTTAATAAATCATAGAGGGAGTAATAACGTATTTAATATAAATATTACTAAGATAGAAGTAATTAAGGAAGCGTTTAAATAGTAGGCTTAATTCTAGTTAACTAAAAGAGTTTATATTTATATAGATAATACTATAGTATTTATAAGTTTTAATAAATAATTATTAAAAAGCTTAGTAAATACATTATTATATCGAATACTTCTTATAGTAGTAAAGTATAATATTAAGATTATAGTATACTAGCTCCTAGGAATAGAAAATATATTAGTCGACGTACTTTTAAGATTTAACAAAGTTTTAATTACTAATGTATACCCTTAGTTATTAAGTATAATTACGCGGAACTACCCCTATAATAGCGAAGTATAATCCCTTTAGTTCTCTTAAATTTCATAGTAAAATATATATAGTATAGATTAGTACTAGGGACTCGAAAGGTCTATAAGTCGGGTTAAAGGGTGTATAAATTCTTCTATAAAAGTAATAGAGTATAGCTATACCTAGTATAAGTTATTCTACTAGTAAATTATTTAGTACTTCGTATAATAGAAGGTTTAGGTAGGTTCGAGGGTAAATTAAAAGGTAATAGTTTATAATAATAAATATTATATATTTATTTAGTTTATATTAATAGAATACTAGATCTAAAGGTATTCGAGAATAAGATAATTAAGCGTATAGTAGTAGGAGTAAAACGTATAAATATCGAAGACAAGAAGTACTAGGCGGAACTAATAACCTATAATATCCTTAAAGTAATTATAGTAGAATAATAGAATAAGGAGGCTAAAAGAAGTAGTAAGGATATAATACGAAACAATCTTAATTTTATAGTGTTTTCGAAGCTAGTATATAAAGGATTCTTTTGTTTAGAAGAGCTTATATATATAATAGAGGATTTTAAGGATAAGAAAAAGTTCGAAAGAGAGAGAGTAATAAGATCTAACGTTACTTTTATAGAAGATAACTCCTTTATATTAATATAACTAAAGATAAGTAAAATAGACTATTCGAATAGTAGAGTAGATATTATAGTAGTAGCGGAGGACGATTTAACTTACGCTATAAAAGCCTTAAGACGACTATTTATACTCGATAAACAAGCCTATAATATACTACTATTCTAAAGATCGAGCTAAGGTATAAATACGCCTTTTATAAAACTTATAATAGTAAACGAATTAAGGAGAAGGTTAAAAATACTTAGATATTCGAACTAGTATAAATTTAGTAGTTATAGTTATTATTATAGAGCTATAATATAAGTAAATAAGAATAGAATACTATACGAATAAATATAACGTCTTAGAAAGTAGACTTTAAATACTTGTTTAAAATATATTAACGTATTAATTAAGGATAAATTTAGGTTAAGTAAGAGGTTCCTTACTAGTATAATACTAGTAATTCTATAATAAGTAGTTAGTAATAATATAAATTAGTACTAATAATTCTATAATAATAAGCTTAATTTAATCTTTAAATATACGTATAAATTATATAACTTTTAATATAAACTCTCTTATAAATCACTTAATATAAACTTTTAATATAAACTCTTTTATAAATTACTTAATATAAACTTTTAATTACTATAAACTTTAAACTTATATATAAATATAACTTCTACTACTATAAGCTATAACCTAACCTTTATATATAAATTATATATATTATTTAGGTATAGCCTTTGTCTAATAGCCTAGGCTCTACTTACTAGGGTACGAATAGCCTTATAAGTACCCTAGGAGCTATTTAAACTAAATAATATATTCTACTACTCCTACTATATAAACCCGAGTATTAGTAAAGAAGGTGTTTTATATATTAAGGGTAACTAAGTAAGCTTATATATATTATTTAATCTATTCGATCGTTTAATCTATTTGATTACTTATTTATAATAATAATAAAACTACTAATTATTATTATACGCTATTTCTTATTTACCCTCTATTATTCCTAAGCTAGCTATTAGATTTAAATAAAGAGATAGGCCTAAATAAAGCGCTAGGTAGCCTAGGCTCTACTTACTAGGGTATAAATAGCCTTATAAGTGCCCTAGGGGCTATTTAAACCAAATAATATATCCTACTACTCCTATTATATAAACCCGAGTATTAGTAAACGATTTTATAACTTATAATTTAATAGTATTAAGGTTTATAGAGTAGGAGTAGTAACGAGTACTTTTTACTATTTATACGTACCTAGCTTCTAGGTAGATTCCCTTATAATACTTCTATTATAATTACCTTTATTAAGTCTTAGGCTCTATAATACTTTCTAAATATAAGACTTCTAGAATAGTTTTCCTTTTTAAGTATTAGAAAAATCTAAATAATTATATAAGCTAATTATTTTATTATTATTAAAATTAATTAATAGCTATACGTACCTAGGAACGCTTAACTTTTCGTAATACTTACTAAGCTTAACGCTTCTAGAACGCTCCTAGGCGTATTAGTACTAGGATATAGTTATACTACGCTATAAAAAAACCCCCCCTGGCCTTTAAGGTAACATCGACTCAAGTACTTAGTAAAGTACTTAGTAAACCTATAGAGTTTTATTGGTCGGAAAACTCCCGAGGTTAGATATACGCCTTCTAATTAGTGCTTTGTGCCTAACCAGGCTAGACAAGACGAACGCACGTTCCGCCGTAAGACCATGTGAAAGCTTAGTAAGATAAAATTTTATTTCAACGACGTGTCAACTCCCCCTCCTCACCCACAATTCAAACCACCCTTCAACTACCCCCTCTGCTAGTAGTCCTGCTGGAGGATGTCACCCAACAACACATATCATCCACTTTTCTAGCCGTTGGTACAGCTACTTCGTCCTATCGTTCACTCGAGTCACAAAACCGCTGGTAGATTGCGCAATCAATGGTCATGCAAGGCGTACATCTTTTTTCAATCACTTTTTTTCTTGTTTCTACACAAACGATTTCTTTCCTCATCGGTGGTTATATACAAGAGCTTTCGTGGGTGTAGAACTTCATCTCGTCTCTCACGCAAGATCCCAAGGATTAAGATAGATCTTTTAGCACGGTTAAAGAATTGTCAATCGTGCTAAAAGGTCCATCTCCTATACTGTTTTGGCGATTTTTCAAGTGGAGCAAGGACTTATACGAACATTTTAGTATAATATTTACTACGAGAAACACCGGGATCTCGTATTCTCGGGAAAAAGAATTACTCTAAACGACCAATGTAGGAGAGAGGACATTTCCATGTATTCGATCATCTTTCGAGGTTAACATCATACTACTCCTACGTACTATAAGTCTTTGTGCGTAGTATAGAACAAGAAGCGGTCGCTTCTTATGGTTTTCTAGTAACCAATGTATTATTACTGAATAATCAAGTGTTATTATTTGAGCCATTTCAGCATAATTGAGTGGTATTGTTCGAGTCATTTGGACCATAAAAATAGCAAACAACAGCAAATCCTCTCCCCTCTTCTCCTACTAGTGCTCAACCATGGTGGAGCCCTCTAGATCGTCTTCCTCATCTTCGTCAACGACTTGTTTCCGAGCCACTCTTGTTCTCTTGGCCACCAGTTGTTCGGCCTCCTCTTCATTCTCCTCTTCCTCATCTTCATCTTCCTCTCCCCGACCCTTACGCTTTGATGTTGGAACCTCCTTGGCACATGCAAGAAAAGCTCGTTGGATCTGGTCTTCTGTCCAATCTTTGACCCCCTCTACACTCGCCGAAGTAAGTTTTAGCAAAACATACTTCCACTATAATGTTGCTGCTTCTGCAGTCTTCTTCCCCTTGGATTTGTACATTTTTCCAATACCCTTGGCCACGAATTCCCGTGAAATTTCGAACAACTTTTCATTTTCCTCTTCGCTGGCCAAGGTAATGCCGTCCTTTTTTTTCGTAGTGGGAGCTGCTCTCGCTTGTCTTGCCCTGTTGAGTGTGGTTGGTTACTATCGGGTCCTGCGTCTACCCGTTCGTCACCCTCGTGCGACCCACAACTTGGCATTATCGCCAACACTCAGAGTACTTATAATTGCCCTTCGGCGCGGAACCCTACGAGATTTCACGACTCTTGAAGAACTCCTAGATCCCAAAGGACCTCGTAAAATCATTTTCAAGCCTGAATTTGCTAAAACACCGGTCTTCATTGCCGGCAAGCATGCTGGAAGAGGGTTGGATCCTTCCGGTAAGGCATTGAGTTCTCACGGACTGCACAAATTCTTCAAGCGACGGGCGATAGCAGCCGGATATCCAGAGAACGTGCGTTTCTATAGTTTCCGCAAAGGAATGATGGAAAGCGCCGATAGGGTTGTCTCTAGAGAAAATATTCGTGCGGCCGTCGGGCATGCACCGGGTAGTACGACCATGGAAGAGAGTTACCTGAATCATACCCTCAACATTGACCTTGTTGCGATCGCATTGGGAGAAGAGCAGGAAGACGTCGGTGGGTAGATCACTTTACTAGAACTGGATGACAAACTAAGCTGACTACCTCTTAGGACTTAATAAAGCCGCGTTAAATCGTGTTGAATACCGCATCCCTCAACAGGAGGTGAAGAAGTTTCTTGATGCAGTGGTTGCACAAGACCCTGATTATCAAAAGGCGAATACGAAGCGGGACAAGGCAAACGTAGCGAGAAGAGCCCGGGCTCGCGGGCAAAGGTCTTTGCGAGACCAGCAAAGAGAAGAAGCCGATCGGATGTCAGAAGAAGATTTTCGCAAACGCGTGGAAGATTTGCAAAAACCAGGACAACTATGGAATGAGATCATGGCAAGGGTTGAAAAGATTCGATCGGCCGAGAGTGCACAAGGGCTATTAGTGAGCCTCGACGATGAAGATATCGAAGAGGATTACGACCATCCTTTGATGGATCTAGGGTACCTCACACATATTCGCTCCGCTCCGCTCCTCTTCCCATCAAACATCTCCCTCCTTCTTCCTCCTCCTTCCCTCAAAAGCGCTTGCAGATTTTTAATTTCCTCCACGGCAGCATGTTAGCCTATTTTTCTTTTGTTTCTGCCATCACCTGTAGCACGCCTAGCCAGCTGTGCATCACTACCATGATATCTTCCTTACTCAGTCCCAATCAATCAATATCATTACATCCACCAATAAGATGATCCAGTCAAATTGTGGCTGCGAATCAATATTGTTCTTTGGGTGAAAATTAAACAGAAATATGACTTTGAGATTTCCTCTAGAACTTTGAGGATTGACCTATAATTACCATGTTCACAATAAGTGCTTTGGGGCTCAACATAAGCTTGATTTGAAAAGCTCTGATTTCAAAACGCTAACGACTTACCTATCAGACTAGTGATTTTCCGCTGGTTTATTTACCTATTTCACACTTTCCAAGGTAAGGAGAGTCAGATATCTCGACACGTTGACAGTAGTAAGAATTCTATTGCAGATCTAACCCATAGAGAACAACCCTCTCTCCATTTCAGTAACTAGTCTATCTTCAATCTACTAAAAGTAGAGAGTCGTATAGAGAGAAGCAAGACTACTAAAAGTTTTATCTTCGAGGAATTAACTCTTCTAGCTAACGGTTTTCAGTAGTCTCTAGTAAATATTTGAAATCTCCTAGATGAATATTTTGAAAGAGTCACGGGAAGTGCTTATATTTTGAAGACATTAAGACTACGAGTACAAAAAATTCTAGTAGACGATAACGAATTGCTGGAATATAGCTAAAACACAAAAGGGGACCCTTTAGATAGCTTACTCCTAGGGGTCTTATTCATTATTCCCAAAACACACACTATTTACCTTCGAGGGTCAACTTGGGCTTAAATGAATTAAATTCTTAGACAAACGTTATTGTACTTCCATGAAATACTATCTCTAAACTGGCAATTGACCTTCTTTTATATGGATTCTCACTCAGACTAGAAACATTCTTTGATTATTGATTTTCGTAATTATAATACAATTTAACTTTTAGTACATCCTGTTCCGTAGACTTCTGACTTCTACTTCACTCGTGCTCTCACTATGATCAGCTAATCCTCAAGTAATACTCGGGTATCCTCGGGAAACCGGAGTTCCTTACCCCACCTCCGTTGTGGAGATAGTACCCCTCATTTCCCCTCGTAAATCCAATCAAAAACTTATCCAAGAAAGCCCTACTGCACTCAAGTGGATCTCCCATTCACCATTCGCCCACAAAGTCTGTTTTCCACATATTTTTGAATAAGTTAACCGAAATCAACGAAAAATCAACGACATCCCTCGTGGCGCAATTGGCTAGCGCGTTCGACTGTTATTTCTGCACTAGCGGTAGATCACGTGATCGAGAGGTTGGTGGTTCGAGCCCACCCGAGGGAGATACTCCTTCTTTTTGCCTTTTATTTGCACTGATTTGCACTATCTCAACTTTGAGGGGGTGTTGTGATGTATTTTTTGGCGATTTTGGGGGGTTTTTTGAGGGTGGTGTTAAGCGGGGGTTTTTTGGTGGAACTTCGGGAATTACGGGGGTTGTATTAGTAAGCTGTGGTTTTAGATTGAAGAAGTAGTAAGAGTAAGTTCGGGAAGTTGGAAGGTTATTTTATTTAGTGTTTTTTAGACGTTTCTTTACATGTAGTTATCGGAAGCGAAATTGCTCGGAAAGTTGGAGATTTCATTTAGAAAGGTTAAAAGAAATCCTTTTACTTATTATTCGTAAAAGACTTTTCTATATACCACGAGTTTATCTACGTGAAAACGCTCTAGAGAAGCGTATATTCAGTGTGAAAACACTGCTCAGGTATAGATAGCCGAGACAGGCCACGTGACCAAAACAAGACTTACCCACCTGCAGGTGAATTTTTATACATAATTATATCTAGTTTAATTGTTTAAAACATGTAAGGATACTATATTAACCTAAGTATTATTAGTTAGAAACTAAGTCATATAATAACTTATCGCATTTCTAGCTAGAATAAAACAATTGGAAGAATTTCACTAACTATATAAAGTCACGAGAATTACTAGTATAATCTCGTCGTAAAATAATTCGAAAACGTCTTTTCTTACTTATACTATTAGAACTCCACGTAATAATTTAGGCCGTAGTTACCGCTCTAAATGGACAAGTCTTTACGAGGATTACTATATCGAGCTTATAGTTATAGATACAAATCAAGCGATTAATACACCGTTCCTTGGATTTTCATCAAATCATAACATTCGTTACTCGTAAAGCTACAAAAATAGGTACAAAACCAAAAACGCCTAAGCCTAGGGTATATGTAATTTTCCAACTGCAGTATGTACACCAATCTGTCTGCGAAAAGACCATGGCTCTAACCTTTTTCCATAAACGATCAGCACAGCTGAAAGAAGCCCCATCCAAACTCCTAAATGTCTTTTGGAAAGCGTTTTCAACGCTCCTTGATAACAGTTCGTTCTAGCCTCGTCTAGAGGGAAAGTGGTGAGGTTGTTTCTGGTGAGGGTCTTGTTTGTACATTTTCGTTGTCCATACTTCGACATCTTGCACTAAGAACTCCATGGAGCATTTCCAGTATGTCGTTATTGTCGAACCATGAATGAAGTGCCAGTGGGTCAAACGCAATCTGTATCTAGGGCATCTCAGATCAAAACTTCCTTCAAGGAAGCGTCTGAATGGCGTAGAAGTATAGAGTCCAGCTCGAGTCGGAAACGTTTTACAAGCTATCCTCCAATCAAGACAAACTCTATATTACAGGTATCACCGTAATGGAAGCGGTGGTAAAGGTCGGTCATTCTGCACGCAAGTCGCCCCAGAAAACGTTGTGAATATTGTTGTGCTATCGTTTACCCTTGCATCTTGCTCGATTTCCCGCTGTTGGCCAGCTGAGTGCGTCTCACGGGTATCCAGCACCGTATTAGATAGATTGACCCCTAGCATCGGAAGTAAAGGCAATTCCTTGGTGTATGGGGGCAAGGTACTGAAATCTCGCAATGGAGGAACTTGGTGATTTTGGTGATCTTCAAGTGAAGGAGATTTCGCTTTGTCGAGTAAGTCTGTAGCTCTCAAAAGTCGAGGATGGTTGATATCGGATATGTCTAACCCCCCAAGCTTCTCAACATCCCTCAATAGCGGGACGTCGTCCGTGGCGCATTGATGCCAGCCCTCATACCCTGCTCCTTCATAGGCCATGCGTTGTAGTTGCAGATAACCATCGGATGTCCAAGACACACGAGCGAGTGGGTTTCCAAACACAATCTGTTGTATTTTCCCTCCAATGACATGAATATACACGGCAATGATATTCAATAGGATAGAGAAGAACACAATGAGAATGATCCCAATGAGGGAAAAGTTTTGGTAGCCATCCATGATACGAACCATTTGACTGGCACAAATAGTATCTTCTGCAGAACTGGTATTCAGCCTTATGAAGCCAGCTTTGCGAGACAATTGGTCCGTTGTATATTCATACCCGTTGTCGTTTTCATTATCTTGTCCCTTGCCGTGTACCTTGTCATGTCCCTTGCCGTGTCCGTTGTCGTGTCCCTTGCCGTGCCTATTGTCGTGTCGATTGTCGTGTCCGCTCCCCTGCCTCCCCTTTTTGGATTTTTGGAACCCCTGCGGGTCAGATTTATCTGTGACCATTTGTACAAAGTTCATTTGTAGACTTGCGAGAGATGAAAAAAACCAGTAATCCATTTCGTTTTGCCAAATCAGCTCCGTTTTGTTACCTACCTGAACTACCGTGTCTTCAATTGTGTAAGAAGTCCCATGGGCCTTCAGACCCGACTGGCCCTGGCTACTTACGGTGTTGTATATACCTGACTCTTGCAAATGGTGCCCAAGAATTACCGCTGTTGAACTTTGAAGGCTGTTAAGTTCCAGTTGTGCGGAAAAAAAAGGTATGTCGCCAGCTGCAATAAGTGGTGTGCACCCCCTTATTTCAGCACCTCTCGCTGAGTTGGGATCACCTCTCACCATATTGGGATTGCAGATCTGGTACTGGTCTATACACCCTATGCTAGTAATCGGGTGAGGTGGTCGAAAGATCGGTTTCTTGCCCTCATTTCCATCAAAAGACATCTCATCTGTGCCCGACGATTTGTTTGCGCGAAAGAAGGGATCCGTGATATTTGACCTATAAGCAATACCACTAGATGACATGATGAACACGACGGTATCAGAGTCATTCTTATTGAATCCCTCAATAGGTTTCCAGTCAGAGTATTGTTTGCTCGCGGTTTCGGCATGTATGGCTCTGGAGTTTTCCATTAGACAATAAACCAGAGAACGATAATTCATGACTTACTGAAGCTGGTAACCTGGCGAAGTGACCCAGTTCACATTGAAGTATTCATAAGTCAGATCCTTTGGATTGAATTTTTTCATCCCGTTTTTCATGTCATTGGTGTTTTCGATACCGTCTCCACCCCTTCCGCCCAAATATATTTGCGTAACCTCTTGTCTCTGTTGTTTTGTGTGTTTTCCATCGATAAAAATCGTTTTGTTGAATTTAGTTATGTATTTGCCAAGGTTCAACGGCGCGCAAGTTGCCCGTTTCCGAAATAATAGGCGGTCAGAAGCTCTCGTATTCACACCAAGAATGTCCGCAGTATTTTGGAATTTAGTGTCTCTAATTCTGGCAGTCCCGTTGCAAACCCCTTTCGGAAAAGGACATCGCACGTCTGTGCTTTCCATGTCTGTAGAGTTGATTTCCTTCACCATATATGTATCACACATTAGATTTGTGTCTTGATTGTAACAACTGTTTGCATACGTGGCCGCCACGGCATCAGTCCAAAGAGCCCTTTTGGCATTGGCTGTGTTAGTATAGTTCCTGGATTCATAAAAACCGCAATCGTCTGGCAGAAGAAGGACCTGGGGGCTAGCAAACTGGGTGACTTTGGAAGAAAAGACACTTGCAAGAGCGAATCCGAATGATATCGAAAAAGCCACGAAGATGTAATGCAGAGTGCTCCGAAAACAATACTGCGAGGTTGTCAATCCTGTGCGCTTTCGCCAACTGAATGAGAGTTGGCTGAGTCTCAACGCTGCGGTCAACGCAGATCCTGAATTTCGAAGTACGCTTTGCTGTTGATAGAACAAAGGGTGTTCGGATTGACGGTTGTTTCGAGATTGGTGGATGATGTAGCTGATTATTGTCCAGAAAGATTGGCCAGCAGACTGAACTAGAAGAGCAAGAACGTTTGAAAGAATGTTGCCATGTGACTCTTCAAGAGTTATTGTCGATCCAAACACAAGATGCTCGCAAAAGTTCTGCCAAACACCCACATATACAGGCGACCCCCCCATCATAAAATCGCACTGCGATTATGAGGTTGCCATCGAGGACTAACATGATATCAAGGAGAGTATTTGGGGGAGGAGGAGGGACAGTCGAAGCATATTCCATGGAGCCACGGAAGGATTTAGACTTATTGGAAGATGCACCACCAACATCTGAAGATTTCTGTCACGTCTGTCTGATTCACAGATACCATAAAACAGTAAAATCTCAGGGATTTTCGGTTTGAGCCGTCGTATGCGGGAAAGAACCGGCCTCCTGGAACCGAGTTGGGACTGTCAATAAAAGGCTTGTGGTGGTCGTCACTGAGATGCACACGCATATCAAACGAAGCCGGTACACCTGTGCCACGGATAAGGCCAAAGTCGTATACACAAGAAACAGTAATTGTAATGTAAGGCGCCCGGATTCACGGCATACTTAGTGTGGGAGTGCTGGATCAGGCATATGATGAATATATATAAAGTGTACGCAGCGGACGCGTAATATGGGGTTCTCGGTATCTTTCCTTTTCTCAAAGACAGCGTTTCGCAGGGCTACACGCACCTCAGAAACGAACTGCGAGGATAGCGTACTGCTGCTGGCTAGGATATCGAGTAATGACTGGTTTTCGGGGAGGTAAAATATAAAAACGTGACTTTCATGAAACAGGGGACTGAATCCTTCGATCCTTCAGGCAGGAATTGAGGAACCACCAACACCATATAAGGCTCCGATGAGATGGAAAGATGGGATGGAGTGATAATGGGGGTGCGGAAAACGATTTTCCCGGTTCTAGAGCCTCCCTGCATTGCGAAGGCGTTTAACGAAATCTCACTTCTGCCGCAACGACGCGCTGGACGATTGCAAACTCTAGAGACTCTCCCAGAGTTGTTATGCTGAGAACGTGACGTCGTGAATAAGATATAGTTTTGCTGGTGAATCGACAGAACGTAGAAGGAATTGAAGTCGTCATACTTCGTTGGTGTTGTTGTTCAACTCCGGAATCCTGAACTCCCATGTAGGGCAAGTAAGTACTCGTATCTGACGATAACCAGCGACTGCTCACTGTTCTTGTGTAAGGTCTTGAAGCAGAGCGATTCGTCTCTTTTGAACTACGGGACGTCCAGGGTGTCTTCCGGTTGACAAAAGATCGTGGCAATGAACCATCCTCTCGTTGTTCTCACTTTCTTGGATCATATGAATGATTGACTCAAATGGTTTGGGATTTCGCTTCAGTTATCCTAGAATTTTCAGTCAAGTATTTGAATTGTTCGAGAAATATTGACTGACCAGACTATCAAAGAAGTAATGATTATCCACATAGACGAGTCGACAACACCCTACCTCACTCCTTGAATTGAAGACACTAAGAATGATATATACAGAATTTTGCAGTAGGTATTGTATCTTGGG
>LT855417.1:2636704-2648633 GCA_900184765.1 Hymenoscyphus fraxineus
TGCCCTAGCATAAGTTCCTCCTTTGTTGCAGTACTTGCTGGAATAGCGTTGGATGCTTCCATTGGGTCTTGTTCTATGTAGTGGAAACCACTTATCAGACCTACTGACAACAGGGATCAAGAATACAAGCCGAGATATATGTAAAGAAAAATGAAGAGAATCGTACTTGATAGAAAGCCAAGTGTAATACAAAAACTATATTACGACATCTAGCGCGGCCAGAAGTAGTGTGGTGCCCTCATATTGTTTATCTATAGTTTCGAAGTCCGGCTACGAGATTTGGCTGTAAAATTCGTGAGCATATTAACCTAGACACTTTTGGGCTGGGATCAATATACCTTCCATCAGTTTCTTCTTTTCCACAAATCTCTGCGTTGGTGCTCCATCGACAAACTACTCAATGCGTCAGTAGGGGAAGGCTGACTATAACGATGAAACATACCCTTTCAGCTAGAGCATCCATGCTATTCACAACGGCAATGAGTCTAACACTTCTCTGAGGCTCGTTCTGCAGTCTTTTCATCTCCATCATACTCTTCCCGTCATTGACCTCAAGTTGGTCATTGAGATATTTTCGGACGTGATCGTGAAAGCCTTCTACCGAGAATATTTGGTTTACCATTCCCCATTGAAGAAGCTCTTCGGCACTCAACTTTCGTCCAAACATCAGGAACTCATTTGCTCGATGGACTCCCATGCTTTGAGCAAAGTTTATTGCCGAGCCATTCTCTGGGACTAGTCCAAGGGCCGAGAATGGTACTTGTAGATAGACCGAAGATGAAGCCAGTACAATATCTGATACACCGGTAAACCAAGCTGCCCCACCTCCAACCGCGGGTCCATTGAGAGCGAGAACAAACACCTTTCGGTGATCAATGATACTGCGGAGCATCTCGAGCGCTGGCTTTGTATCAGCGACAATTGGTCGAGAAGCACATAATATAAAGGCAAGACTTACCCGGTGCAAATCTTTCCAAAAACGCTACCTTCTTCTCCGCATCGGTTGCGTATTCAACGGTACTTTCAAGACCAGAGCCTACAAGACCGATTTAGTAAACTATATTGAGTGCGTTTCATCATTCATAAACCTAAACAAAAAATTCATATACCCCTAACATCGGCCCCAGATGAGAAAAATCGGCCTTCTCCCGTAAGCACGGTAAATACGGTATCAGGATGCTCGTTCAACTCTCTAAGAGCCGAAATAGCTTCGAGCATCATTTTACCGCCAAAGGCATTGAGAGTCTTTGGGCGGTTGAACTTTTACGAGCTCCTCGTTAGCAACCCAATCCAGGAGTATAAAGGGTGGTGTTGAAGGTACCTTGATAGTTCCAATTTGACCTTGCACGGTAAGGACGATATCGTTGTACGTTGAGGTCATTTTGACGACCTTCAATGCGTGCTCTTGGTTTGCATTAAGGGATGAGTTTGAGGTCAGAGTAGCAGTGCAAAATCAGTATTGCAAAGAGTAAATCGAGTCAGTTATTGTGTCATAAGCTCCTGAGCTGTTGACGTAGTGACCCCTTAAGTTGACCGAGGTGAATGAAAACAGCCGAGGTTGAGCCTGATAAGGCGATTACTAATCACAATATTACCCGGACCTTACTCCGTACAGCCACAACCCAGGAATCTCAAACAAACCTCACTTGCGTGAGGACTGCGAATGCCCTCAAGGTACCGATACCTCCTTACCAGGTTGCTCGTTTCTCATTGCTCGTTGCTGATACATGATCTAGCTCTTTTATCATGGGGAGCCTGTGGAATGAACGTGCAATATCTGGAAACTATTACACCTCTCCTGCGAAGGCTCGCCGCTTAGGATATGTTCGTTGTCCTCAAAACTACCCTTTCCTACCTGAAGCACCTTGGAAGAGCATTGAATCCTACCGAGCAAGTCTATTCCACAATACGAATCCATGCAGTGTGGTTGGGTTTACTCGTATTGCCAAGGCATAAAAAGGTTGAACAAATGAATAACTACCATGCCGGCAGACAGTTCGACGATAAAGGACACCCATTCTCATATATACCCGTGTACAGAGTGCGCTGCAAAAACTTCAAAACCAACTGTATTGGAGTGCCTGCGGCTGAAACTCAACAAAGCCCGTTGCAGTAAAAATACTGTACTAAAGTACTGCAGTTTGCATGAGGGGATTGCATTGCTACCATGTTGTCAACGTTGTGTCATAACCGGTATTTCTGCCGATTCTGACAACCCCTCTTCATTCGATCATAATTACTGCACTGTATGACAAGATAAAAAGTCCGAAATCTTGCCAGACCATGAGTGCTTTATCAAAACCCGAAAACATCCTCGTTTTATCGTCTGATGAAGTGTTCGGCTAACTCATTGGCGCCATGTTTCAGAGATGACCGGTTCCCACAACCGTTGTAGCATAGCTTGATTGTCTCCGGCTCCCCGTAGTGTACAGTATACTCTCACCCATGCATTTCCCAGAAGTTTTGGAACATGCGCTGCGTAAAGTTTATGGACTAATTTAGCTGTTTGGCGACAAGCTCAAAACTTCGAAACCTCTTACCCCGCTCCAACCAATCGAATAACAAGAGCAGAGCCTCTAAACCTTCTTGTTAAGCTTAGCAAAGCTTGTGTTTGTCAATAATTTACAATTCCCTTTGTTATGCTTCCAAAAGAGGTCTAACTTCTGATGTATTCATAAAGTGTTTTATTCTGACTCTCAATCCTTTGAGACCAGCTACTTACAGTAAGTGGAAGTCCAAGCACATTTTCCGAGAAATAACGGAGGGTTCATCTCTTAGCAGCTTTTCGGCGTCGGCGCTGTGGTTTACAGCCACCCTTGCGTTGTTTCCAATATATTCAGATGGAAGGCGTGAGTGTTTTATTAAGACCCTTGGCTTTCTGAGACCCGCTGTTTAACCGAAAGTTCCAATCGAAATGCAGTATTACAGGTAAATTAACCTTTTATATATCCAAGCTGGTTTCCAAAGACCGATACATTTAAACCTTTTCCGGAAACAACGCGAGGAGGTCTGTACATACTTCTCTTGATACGCGATATAAAACATTACCGCATGTTTACTGTGTGCACAGTCGAAGATAATGGTGCTAATTGCCGGCTCTAGGGTCCCAAAATGGCAGACTTGACCTATGTTTCCCAGAAATCCGCGTGGATAATCTAAGCTCGCCAAAAGTTACTTCTACAGTAGACAAACAGACGAAGCTACGATGACATCCGATCAAGCCATCTTCAAAACACTTTAAAGTTTATGTGTCTTTCGCCGAGTTGTGCCTCATCGTTGGAGGATACAGCATCGTTAGCTTAACGCCACACGTTTGTAACGCACTCGATGAGCTTTCAATCGAGTTCAACCGATGCAGCCTGATAGTTTTTGTGCTCCGAAATGTCTTGGCACCGAGTCTGTCCTATATATGATGATATCCCTTGGCTCGCCAGACTTTCTGGTTTTTCTTCCACCTTTGGGACCTTCCTCTCCTTCAGGTGGGCCTCTTGCACCCATTATATCGATCCGAGATGCTGGATTTGGCGGTTGCCATCCCTACCTTAATTGGTAGTTATTTAACGATCATTTCTGCTGTCTTTGTATTCTTGTGTTACGCGTTGTTGCCATTTCGATCTCATTTTAGGCATACACTCGTACTCAATCTATTTGCAGCAGGTGGGTTACTTGCTATCTTGGCCCGGATGTTGACTAACCCCTCTGTGAAGCCTTTATAGATGGATTGAATAAGACCATATCTGGGACATACGCATTGCAGAATGGACGTATACCACCGGGATCACTTTGTACCCTGAATGGGGCTATTGGACATCTAACGGATCAAGTGTGTATCCATTTAATCCAAACATTGAGTCAATCTCTAAATCCAATAGGTAATGGATTTCTCCATACTCGGCATTGCATTCGCAACGTTCTTTGTCATCCGTCGTAGAAGCTATACAGCACTCAGCGTATCTCCCGCGCGACGGCTTCTAATGTTCATTGCAATATGGAACATACCCGTCATAACGAGTAATAGCATCCTCCCTTTCCAATGTTTCCGCCATCTAACAAAGTTAGCTCTCATCGCCATCAACCTTGGAGCGTTCGAACCAACAGACAACAATTGGTGTTGGATCAAACAATCTTCTACCTCCCTCCGCTACGAATTAGGTCACGCCTGGCGAATGCTCATTATCTTCACAGTCCTTGTGATCTACTCATACCTATTCTTCTACGTGCACCGCCACTTTGATTATCTCCGCGCGATGCACATCGAATCCAGTTCCGTCATATCATCACACTGGTCCATCTACTCCGCGGACTCAGTCAACATCCTAGATGCATTCGAAGAGTTCACAATATACGACTCCGAAGATCCCATCGTCACAACCTTCCAAGATAGCTTCCCTCCTAACCCAACAATCAACACCGAGTCGAAAAACATTGTGGCCAACGCAACAAGTGTCTACCCCCGCACCACCGACGGCACGCCAATAAACCGACCACCAAAACCCGCACCCATCACATCACCCATCCTCCCCACGAATTTCGACACCCGAGACCCTCAGGCTCTCATCCGCCAACCCCTCCCCACACCCACAATCAACTACCCCACAAAGTCCACTCTCGACGCACGAGAAGGCAGCACCATCAAGAAAATCCTCTTCAACTCCTACCCCATCCCCTACATCATCCTCCTCCTGCCCTATCTATTCTCTCGCGCCGCAGAGGTTCTCCACATCGATCAGCGGAGCGTGAAGATCATGGAGAGCAGCTGGGCGTACGTCGGCGTCGTCAGCGCGGTGGTGTTCGTCTTCAACGAAAGGATCTTTGCGAGGTTCCAGGAATCGAGGTGGTTGAAGAGAAGCGAGCAGATGAATAAGATTAGTATCAGTTTGCCGGTCTTTGATGATAGGCGGTCGGGTTGAGGTGGAGGTGGTGATGAGATAGCTGCTGGACGGATCGATCGTTATACAAGTAGCACTTTTGATTTCTTGGAAGCTTGGAGTCGGTCTTCGACTTTGCGGAATGTATAGCATATGTAATGGTCATTCGTGGCATCCGGTATGCCATGAAACTCGGGCCACAATGGATGACTCAGGAAATATTATACTCTTTTGGTCTGGGAGATCAATAGTAAATCTTGACTGTAGCATTGGTGTTGGCGCTAGTCTAGGTGTCTCATGAGTAAACAGCATGAACGAATTAGAGACTTAGAGTAAGATAGAAAACCCTCGACATTAGAATACAACTTCTACTAGTGTTCTCACGGATATTCACGAGAATATTCTTATACTGTAGCGAGTTTCTGTATATAGGCAACAACAAAGTCGCCTATTTAATTATAGCAGTGTTGTAAATGAGTTGAATTAAGTTGAGTAGTAGCACCTACTCAACTTAACTCCGAGTAGTTATTAGACCTACTTAACTTAACTCGCCAAGTACTCGAGTAACTCTGAGTACTACTTAAGTAGTACGGAGGACGCCGGACTAAGCTAGGCCGAGCCTCGTCCGGGCGGTCCGACTACTCGCATCATACCTGTCTACCGCGTGCCTCCCCTAGATACCGTATAAGCGATAGAATAGCTAAGTATAACTCTTAATAATAAGTTATATAGACTCGTTCCCTACTCTAGTAGAAGGCTAATAGTACTAGCTATCTTATCTTATCTATATTAGCTAGGGATAATTTATAGATCCCGGTAATAAATACTTCTAGCGAACTATTATTTAGCTAGGGACTTTTATAAACTAGGACGAGAATATAGTACTATAAGACGTCGCGTTTAAGAATAATTATCTTATACTTTAGTTACTATTTATATAGTAGTAACCGACTCTAAGTACTACTAGATCTAGTAGTTAACTTAACTTATCTCTTAATAACTTAGCGTATTACTTAAACTATTAACTAGTTCTTTAGAATACTAGTTATTAGAATATTTACTATATCACACCTCCAAAATCCTTTCTCACCAAAAAAAGTGCTGTTCGTTCCGAATAAGCCTACCTATCATACATCAGAATCCAGATATCAAATATCAAATAACTACACCAAACACAACCACACAATACACCTCTTCCCCTTCCTCCCTTCAACCCTCTAGAAAACCCTAGAATCCAATTCCCCCATACCAGCCAAATCTAGATACCACCCGAGCTCGAGTCCTCACATCCACGGAAGCTACCTGAACATTTCCATGATTCCATCCAAAGTTCATATATTAATATATACAGTATACTAACATAAAGTAAGAAATAACATTAATCAAGCTATAAAGCTTCATACAATCAATCCCACACAAAAGAAAAAACAAGAAAAGATATACTATATTAAATTTAGATAAAACACCCCACAAAATCTCAACCCCCGAACACCCGAAAAGAGATTACTGTAGATCTATAATACTACGTACGTCATTAAAAGCTAAGAGGTAAATAAATAAATAAATATAACAATCGTAGACTCTATTCTACATCAAAACCCCCACACCACCCCCACCAAAAAAAAAAAAAGAGAACCCCCATCTCGAAAAATATCCGAGAAAAAGAAAAAGAAAAAAGAGAAAAAAGAAAGAACCCCCTGCTACACTAACCATGCAAAAAATAAAAAAGTTAAAAAGACTCCTATTCATATATATCCCCCTCTAGAAAACAATAACATAACATATTACATCAGAACCCCAAGAACCTTGTAAAAAACCTCGCTAATTTCACTTCTCTCCCCCTACACACCCACAAACTCGCTTAAGCCCCCGCAGCCATACAAGCCGTCTGCTGCGTCTGGCACGCCTCAGGGGTCACACCCGCAGCACCACCATTAAAGGCATTCATACAACCATTCATCTGGATATCGCAGGCGCGCTGTGCAGCGACCGCCTTGCCGACGAAGGTGTTCCCATTGACGGAGAAGGGGCGCGAGGCATCGCCGGAGTCGGTGACGGCTGGGGCGTCGATGCCGCCGACGGAGGCGGCTTTGTTCTTGCCGCCTGCTGGTGCTGATGTGGGTGCTTTGGTTGCTTTGCTGGCTGGTTCTGAGGTGCTGGATGGGGAGGGGGCTGCGGAGGAGGATGCTTTGGCACCGCCGGCGGCGTCGCCTGCTTTTCCGCCGGCTTTGGTATCATCTGCTTTTCCGTCATCTGCTTTTCCGCCAGCTGTGGCATCATCTGCTTTTCCACCAGCTTTGGCACCACCAGCATTTCCGCCAGCGTTACCACCTGCATTGGCATTACCAGCGTTACCACCTGCATTGGCATTACCAGCGTTACCACCTGCATTGGCATTACCAGCGTTGCCACCTGCATTGGCATTACCAGCATTACCACCAGCGTTGCCACCAGCTGCTCCATTTGCAGAAACCTCAAACTTGGTGCAGTCATCAGGCGTACCACGTTGAGCAACAGGCATCAAGACAGGTTGATGGTTAGAGGCAGAAGTCATGGTGCAGACTCGATAGAATCCAGCAGGTAATCCTCCAGTGACCGTGGCCTTGAGAAGACCGTTTCCGTTTCCGGCATCGTTGATACCCTTGAAGAAAGCAAATTGAGTTGGGTCCATGGGCTTGCTTGGGGTCAAGCTTTTTCCCATATCTTGAACAGTGACGTGAGTGTGACCAACGACTTTTCCTCCTTCAAGTTGTTGTGGTGCGGAATAATAGGTGTTGTCTGCGTTGGTAAAGGACCCAGCAACCAGGTTGTTCACTTGGACGGCGATATCAAAGTCCTTGTTGGCTTGGACTGCTACTCCTGGCAGTGGGTTCATGATCAATGCTGAAATCATGGCAGTATTGGCTGGGATATCACCCATCACTTTTTGATAGGTTAGCAAATGGACATTGGACTTTCTTATGGTAAGGAGTTTGGGACATACCGATTCCGTTGCAAGAACCTCCCTTGACTTGAATACCATTGGTAACAGTCTTTCCCGAGCAAAAGTTGATGAAGTTGTTTTGGGATGTGAGGGACTTGGCCTGGCCAGCTGCGGAAACTCCCCCCTTTGATCCATCGGTGAAAGAACCAGATTGAATGGCATTCGCTGCTAATGTGGTACCAGTGGCATCATCGCCTCCTTGGGCACCGCCATTGTTATTACCGCCCTTGTTACCGCCGTTACCCTTGGCCTGACGAGCTGTCAAAGATGGAGTCTGACGACTTTGTCCTCCTGCTAGACGGTCGAGGTCGAAAACAGAACGAGCTTCCACAAGACTGGAGGTTGCCAAAAGGGCGAGGGACAATGTTGGAAGGAGCATCTTGAGGTTGTTGTGTATCTAAATAGGATTTATGATATTGGTTTTAATAGGACGGGATTTTGAAAATAATAGTGATGGCCCTGCCGGAGGTAAATTGTTTCAGTAGTAACGACACAGTCGTCAAGAAAAAGAATGTATACGGTGAATAGGACAGGACGATGGACAGTAACTAAGGAATGTGTGTATGCAAGTACGGAGGCGCTGGGAGAAAAAAGTGCATTGCGAGGAGCGCTTTCTATCTTATATCAGTCTTGGCTGTCAACTACGACGGAGCGGGCCCGAATCTCACAGGGGAAGATTGCAGGGGACGCGCAGGGGAAGTGGTTCTGCCATCCCGAGCCGCTTCAATGTGGACGACACCATCAAGTTGTTCAGCCTCGTTGCTTCAAATGTTCTGTCACTTCTGTGGTGCTAGTTTCACGTTTTTGAGGAGCTCGGGCATGGAAACAACGAATCAGGAGGGCATAACCGATCTTCCACGGGATCCACTCCCTTCCGAATGCCAGTTCTGTAGACTCGCGTAGAAGCTTGTAAGGGTAAGGGAGATTGTTGCAAGGTAGCGAATGGTAAGCTCATTGCTGTAACTCTAAATGTCCCTAATCATGCAACCGTTGAACCCGGGCTGGTGATTTGAGACAGAAAGGGCAAACAGAAAGGAAGATCTGATACCCAGAATACCTCCCAGGGTGGAGGAGCAGACAAATCGAACTCGTGGACCTGGCTTTTGGTCTGTTCTTTTCGGTGGTCCAGCTGTCAGCGCCGTCCTCGAACCTCTCGTCAAATGCAACCGGATGGCAGAGCGCTTGGATGCCGTGTAGCGCGTTATGCATTGCATTCATTGACCAGTGGTTCGCGTGAAATTTCTGCACCACCAACCACCTCTGGATTTGAGCCTCTAAGAAAAGCTTAACTAATTAAGCATCCCTCGATATCCTAAAGACAACCGACAATAATTCCTGTGTGATTCTTGGACAAATTTCGGATCATCGTCGTATTCTTAATTTCTCTCCACCCCAACGAGGATCATTGAGTTTGTCCCCTCTGATCCTCGTGGCGAGCGTGGAGCAGTCATCACGTATGGGCCCTTCATTTTACTTGGTACGGAGCGTACAGATGAAAGCGGCGGTTGGTGTGTCTGATTTTCTTTCGTTGTGACCGCTGGCGTTTCATCGGCCAACTCGAGACGCCGAGCGTCAAGATCGCATTCAGGGGCCGAGGGCGCGCTACCACCAATGGATCTCGGCTAGCATCTCTCAGACGAAAACCAGATGACGGAGACCAGATGAATGGGTGCGGTTCCGTCTCCATGTTGGGTTGGATATTTGTGCTCCTGTTCAATAATCCTACGGTTCTCAAGATGAGAGGAGTGGGAAGCGGATATGGAATTCGGAGATTTTCAACATTGCGCTTGCTTGTCGATTGGTGGAAGGTGAGGCCTCGGTGAGGGTGGAGCCAAATGGTACGAAGTCTTCGAAGTAGTTCATGGTGCACGGATTCAAGAGAGCGGAGCAATGGATCGCCCATGTTGGTGTTTGGTGTTCGAGAATTCAGAACGTTTGCAGTTCTTTGCAAGTGCACACGATGATCATCACCCACCTGCCGGGTACGAAGCTTGACTGTTGCTTGTTCTCGCGATACGTACCTCGACGGTGTTTTGTCCCGCCCCTTCGGATAGACGGCACTTGTGAGGCTATGACCTGATGAGCGATGCGGTGGATGAGAAGACGATTGCGATATCAGAGGTCAGTGGGTCAAACGAAGAGCAACTCGACCTGCCATATGCAGCGGTACGGAGTCTTCCTTCGTACATAATCATCTCATCTCTCATATCTGCTGAAGTTGGAGACCATGACAGGACGTCAATTTACGAGACGAAGGTTGGCTCGACATGAGATGAACTCCTCAAGCTCCTGCCTTGGGAACTTCTCGGGGAAACACTCCGATTCTCCGATCGGCCCGATTTATCATCGGACCTCGGATAACAATCCGTCATGTGCCCGATTGAAGTCCCTCTCCGTCATGTGACTTGAGCACTGATACGTCCTAGCGTCATTCAAAATTATTGGCGGCATTGGCATAGCTGGATGGAAAAATGATACCAACAGAGGCAACTTCATCATTCTCATCAACCACCTAATTCCTCCTCCTACCGCTACATACATTAAAGTACCGGCTCATTGATCGTCTGCGACACAATTGCCACCCTATCCACCATCGTTGCAGCTTGAGTGGACCGAGGAGCGTGCGAGGCAAAAGAGTGAAGCTTGATAGGAAAGACATCATAGAAGATGGATCACACACGAGACCCATGCCCTTGGGTGGCACTGAATGATTTTGGAGGTGCTTTTTGTATGGGAGTACGTACATCTATCCTGCCTTTCTCGAGGTGGTATCTATGGAAAAATGGGCGAGAAGGGCTTGTTGCGCCACTGAAGATACTTGCGCCGGGGATTGAATAAGTTGGGCTGTCGCAAAAGCAGTTACTAATACATGTTCTTCTTGATAGGGGATTGGTGGAGCAGTATGGCACGGTGTGAAGGGATTCCGAAATTCCCCTTACGGCGAGCGAAGAATCGGAGCCTTAACAGCAATCAAGGCTCGAGCACCAGTATTAGGAGGCAATTTTGGAGTATGGGGAGGTTTATTCTCGACGTTCGATTGCGCCGTGAAAGGAATAAGGAAGAAGGAAGATCCATATAATGCCAGTACGTCAGGACTCAAGGGGGATATATGGATGGTTTGGATTGAAGGCTGATTTATTACAGTTATTGCTGGTTTCTTTACCGGAGGAGCATTAGCAGTTCGAGGTGGTGTCAAGGCAGCAAGAAACTCTGCCATTGGTTGTGCATGTCTATTGGCCGTTATTGAAGGTGTTGGAATCGGGTTCCAGCGAATGATGGCGGATAGTACCAAATTAGAGGTAAGTCCGAGAGCTTGTGTCTGCTCTTATACCGTGAGCTAATAATCATGCTTAGTTACCACCGCCTCCACCTTCAGAAGCCGGCAGTACTGGATTCCCAGCTGTCGCATAATGACTCTCTACGAACGAACCTGCTATACCCATGTCATCCGTCCTCCATGACATCCCAACACAAACTCTACTCTTTCTGTCCACCGCCGATAGAGGTACGGACTGTTGTATTTCGACCTCTTTTTTATCTGTCTGTGTTGCATAGCAGGGAATGGGTGTACATGTAGAAAATATAACTCTCGGACAAATACCGAGATGACGAATCAATTATAATTCATGACCACTTTGCAGGTTTCTTCTTGGCAGAGCGAGCCCTAGCTTGGGGGCTAGTTAGTTGGTGTTGGTTGGATACTTAATGTATACGAGTCCAACCCAAGCCTCAAACTGAAAAAGAATCAACTCCCTTTTCCCCCCTTCCCTTCTCTTTACCAGGTTTCTAGACACATTCCCGTCAGCAACTCAATACGGAGTAGGTATTTGACATACTCGTACCGTACGTGAAACGTTCTCGGCATGATGTGCGTGCGCTGCATAGGTGTTGGTGTGTTACCATCGCGTACTCGTACGGTACACACCCATACTATTCTAATCATTGCGAAACTCCAACTTTTTTTTTACTAAACGGGAAATCCTTTGTTGGGTTGGGTTTGGTTGGGTTGGGGGTTGGTTGGGGTTACTGGATAGTGTGTTGTACTACTGTGCTGTATCGCGTTTTGTGTGGTGAGGTA
>LT855417.1:2648647-2660205 GCA_900184765.1 Hymenoscyphus fraxineus
GGGTGCTTGTACTTGTACTTGTACTTGTACTTGGGTTGTTTGTTGTCTATAGTATGGTATAGTAGGTAGGTAGGTAGGTACGGAGTACTCGTTTGATAGTCGAGGTAGGCCGTGTGATGGATGCGGCGTTATTGGGAGTCGGGAGTGGTTTTGTTATGCTGATATGTTCTATATTTTTGGGAAGATTTATGTTGAGTGCAGATATCTAGGGTTTAAGCTAGTATTTTACTTAAATATTCTAACTTCTTAAGGTAATTGTAGTGCTGGTAAGTAGGATATAGTTGAGGAGATTTAAGTTAGTAACTTACCTTAGTAGGGAGTACCTCGTATCTTTTTCGATATCTACTAATTCGCTAGAAGAAGCCTCGTTACCATAGAACTTATATGGGATATTGTAAGTCAAGTTCTACCTTTACACAAAAAGAATTGTGGTGAGGAGATTCCTAAATCAGATTGAATAGGTAGCTAACTAAGAATATAGGAATATACTTTCAAACCTACTTCCTCGCCACTCATTCCCCTCACAGTTATAGATGGACAAACACCTCTCCCCCACCTACTATTAGCATAAGACTAAGTACGCAGCTTACAAACCCTCCCATCCCTCATCCTATACCCCAAAAGGTCTAATAATCCCTCCGACCCCCGGAGATGGCTGTCTTATCCCCGATGTACACAGGAATCAATACGTTCGATTACTATCCACCGGAGACCGAGTTCATCAGATTTCCTTATCCATTCTATGGGGTACAGTACGGGGTATACAAACAATCACTCACTCACGTCTCTCTCTATCCTAATTCCATCAAACACCCTTTCAAAGAACGGAAACCATACCACATCTCGTACAAATCCAACATTCGCTTCTCGCTTCTTAGAGTTAAGAAGAGTAAAACCACGGTTCTCAATCACTCCCTCCTCGTCGCGGTACCCAGTCGTAGGAATGGATCTGGTAGTTGATCACCTCGTCGGAATTCGATCTCGATGCTTCTATTAAGGAGGGGATGATGTTTTTGAGACTTTTTGGATGAGTTTTGGTTTTTTTCTGTGAGTGTTTGGTTGCTTGTTTGTAGTTTATAGTTTATAGTTTCTGGTTTTGGGGGTTTTTTGGTATGTCCTAAGGAAGGGAATGGATGTGGATAGGTGTTAAAAGCGAGTTTACTGTTTAGATGATATTTAACTTAAGCTCGTTCCTGAAATAACGAGAGACTTCAGATTAAATCTATCCTTTTTTTTTACTCTAGACGCGGCCGCATGTCCCCTCCAAACCCCCCTCCTCAACGCCGGAATCCTCACCATCCCTCCTTCATCCCAGACAACCTCATCCTAGCCCACGCCCTCTCCACCGAATACCAAACCCCCGCCACACAGATCCTACAATCAATCCCCCTACGCCGGCAGCTTCATCCCGCTCCACAACCCCTTTTCCTTACCCCCAGTCTACTTCCTAGGCCGGACCTCACTGCTTTATCTTCTTTACACGAATTTGAGGGGGGATGGAGAGGGGTAAGACGATGTTTGTTAGTGGGGCAGGTTGTTGGACAGATGGCGAGGGTCGGTATGAGGGTTCTTGGAGTGTGGGGGGGAGGAGTGTGAGTTTGTGGTTGGAATGTTGGGGTTTGATGCGGGTTTCGTGTATGGGAGGAGGGGTGTGAGAGGGTGCTAAGGAGACGGGGGGTGGTGGGATTGATGTTGTTTTGATGATGTTGTTTTGATGATGTTGGGGAGCAACTTGATGTTGGGATTTGTTATATGGTTGAGTTTGGGAGGATTGGTTGGTTTCCCCTTCTTATATATTATCTATTCTTCTCTGAGTTAACGTTCTCTGTGTGATGTGGTACTTGGATTGATGAGTGAAATGGGACTGATGACACCTATTTCAATGCGGAAATATATTCCAGCAATCCCTGCCGAAGGATCAACGATATGGTATCAAGAATATACCCCTGGTTATCCAGCGCCGTCTTACTATCCATGGCTTCATTATCGGATCCGGAATTGGGTCCTAAGTACTATGAGGAACACCAGCAGAAGATGGGGGAATGGATCAAGAATGGGGAGATGGTGGTGAAGATGGTGGTTACTGAGGGGATGGAGAATGCTGCTGAGGGGTTCGTGGGGATGTTGAGGGGGAGAAGTTTGGGAAGGTTGTTTTGGAGGTTGCGGGTTTTTGATGGGGATTTGTTGATAATACTTTATACTTAGAGCTTTAGATATCGTAATAATCTTGAGATGAGAGTTCCACTTGTTGGGATTCGAGAGAGATACTGTACTGAGGTTCTACCTCGTTCCTTCCTTTGCTGGTTCTTGACTTATTTAAGCGAGAATTCAGTTGAAGAACCATGTCACCATGGTAGATCTGAATGCGACGAGGGGACGAGAGCCCTCCTGGTATGAATTTCACTCTCGAAAAAGAATGAATGCAGGGGAGTGAGCTGTCGGGCGTGGAAGGAAATTGTGGGTAGTACTGTATCAGTTGAATTTATAAGTAACTATGAGCCTCTAGACTTGGGATTACCTTGTCGGCGTGTCAGTTATATTTAGAGCTCGTATGTTCTAGGTGATAATAGAACTCATTTTGAAATGATCAAGCTATCTATAATTCTTTTTTATTTGTACAACTAACGAACAAATAACTATCTACTATATGTAGCTAGATATAGTCATATAGATGACTTAGTAATCTGAGTCATAAGAATATAGGTTGGAAATAAGGAGTAACGAGTGTTAAGTATAATAAGTACTATTAGGAAAAACATAAAGTACAACAACGCAAACACATCTATTCTGGCATTATTTAATATAGAAATCTTAGATTAAGATTATATATACCTACCTCACCCTGACACGTGTAAATACGTATAGTATTCGGTAAAACAAACCCGAACTCCAAACCTAACAGTACCTAAGTTTTTTCAGGTTGGAGAGAAACAGGTTTTTGTAATAGTCAGCGCTGAGTGGTGGGAGTTTAAAAAGGCAGAAAGCTTTAGAACTTGGTATGATTATTTTATGATTATTTGAATATACATTAAGAAATACTAGTAACTAGTATGTACATGAAGTCGTAACAGAGAGCACAACTCTCCTATTATAATTCGTTAACCGCACCAATCAGATTCCGCACACCAACATCTCAGTAAGGCGCATAAAGGAAAGCCAATTGATCAATCTCATCCCCACCCTGACCAAGATACCCGACGATACCCCACCCAGCAGGCGCAGAATACGTCACGCAGTCAGACGTACTCTTGCCGGAAGAGAGTGTTCGTCCCGTACTCGTCGTAGCAGTGATGGAAAAGATTCTCGTTCGTCCGCTTCTCTGTCCTTGGCAGAGACGTGCGGAACTCCAGTACTCGCCCGAGTTGAGAACGAGACTCCTGCTCGTACCCCCGCTTCCACCGTGCGTGAAGCTTTGCCCTGATGCGAGTGCCAAAGAAACGGAATCGACGCGGTCGCCTCCGCGGAAGGTGATGACGGTTGCGCGCGGGGACTTTGGGAGGGCTTCCAGGTCGTTGAACCAGGTTCCGTGTGGTCCTCCGAAGAAGGGCGATTGGCGACGTGTGGGGTTTGCCGCCCAGGTGAAGTTGACGGTGATGGGGTTGTGATCACTGAGTATTGAGCCATCGGCTTGGAGAAATTTGCTGGATTCGTAGTTGAAGTAGGTGCCAGTCATGGAAAGCTGCTTGGATCCACGGTAGAAGACTTTGTCGACGGTCTCGCAATCGCGGACGGTAGGTGGGTTGGTGCAAATGGTCTCAACGGTTGGCTCTACGCCTCCTCGCATGAGTTCCACGAAAGCATCAGTCATGCCGTTTTGGGTTCTGAAGACGGTGATCTTGTCGGGTATCCGGGTGTAGCGAGAGTTGGTGTCCCCATAGACAATAACCGAGTTGCCACTTGACCAAGTGTCGATATAATCTGCTACTTGTTTGAGATTTGCAGCACGTGCAATCAGATCGGAACTCTCAGTCCTAGGTGAAGCAGTTAGCAAGTGTTTAGAGAATAGAATGGGAATTTACGAACCCAGCGTCGGTATGTAGGTTATACATATCAACATAAACACCTTCGGATACGGCTACACGCATGAATGTAAATCCCTTTGGAGTCAAACAATCTGCTCCGGAGGCATTGGAGCAAGTATCCCATTTCTCTCTTCTGAAGTCGACCCAGTTGAAATTGGAAATCGTATTCAGTCCAGAACCAACAACCACAGTCCCCGAGGTTGGGGTTCGGTACGGGTGTTTGTCTGTTGCATAGATATAAGAATGGAAAGCAAAATCTACCCATTAAGGTTAGTTTTGTGACATTCCTTGTAAAGTTTTGGAATATTACCTTCTTGCATGTTGATTATATCGTAATCATACTTCGTAAACAAAGTTCCAATGGTTTCAGCGTTCGTAGCTTTGTCACCAGGTACCTCATTGCCGTTCAGAATTGCAGGAAGACCCGCAACATTGAAAGCTAGAATGTTAAAGTCGCCTCCAGTTGCCTGAGCCGAAACAAACGATACCAACGCCGCAACCCAGAGGCCAAACTTAAGGGCAACCATTTTCAAAGAGAGCTGAGTTATATGAAACTTTGGTCTTGACTGGCAGCTTGGTCAAGAAAGAATCATCGGGGAATACCCTCTCTTATACAAGTGCTTGGTAGGAAGAAGCTCAAAGGGAATTTCCAGGAACTTGAAGTTGATAGTCTGAGCGGCAAAAGCTTCCTTCTGGCTTCCAAGCCCTGCGCCACTACACCGTGTACACGATACGGTACGTACCGTACCGGGGGAGTTCATCCACAACACCTGGGTTGAGAAGGCGAACTCATCATCTGTGGGGACTTGTATCCGGGACTTCAACACCAAATCTGGGCTTGATAGCGATCGCAAGGTAGAGCTATACCACATCCAGCAACTTCAATAATGACATTGAAATTGGGGGATGGACTTTGAAAAGAATGACTAAATCAACGACCACTTTCTCCAGCGTCGTGGAAGTCACCCTTATTTCCATTGGTCACATTGGACATGGTTATTTGACAAGTGCCATTGCTACCCCGGAACTCTTCCCTAAAACAATGTTTTAGCGCGCGGAGAATTAATCAAGAAGAGAAGGACAGGACTCAGGAGGGCCTGCCCTGCCCTGCCAAGGAGGGGTTGTCCCGCATCCTTCGGATGAATTCCGCAAGTTGCACTATCCACGTTCCTGTTTGTTTGGCCTTATCCAGGCCAGGTGCATTGCCACTCACTAAGACTCCCAACTCACTCCTCACTTACTGCTTTGTGCTCGGATGTAAATTTCAGTCATATTCCAAGGTCAAGTGTGCAAACGCGTGTACAGCCTAAATTTCGGTATAAGCAATGCTCCACCTTTCGCTAAGAGCATCCCGGGGAAATGACGTTCAATATTTGGTAGCAATTTCTGATAAACATCTGATAAACTTCAGATAAGCCCCACGAGCCCAGCTAAATCGGCAAGTTTGTCGATCCCGACGCCTTGTTAAAAGGGACTTCAGCAGACAACCTTCTCCAAGCCTACTTCTACACTTTGACACTGATATCCTTAACAAACCAAATGAAACGTTGCCCAGCGCCAATTGGGCACCAAAACAATAGACCTGTGACTCGTGAGGTCGCCATTTACTTCGAAGTAGCTTGGAACCCGATGAGAAATGCTTAACTTGATAAAGCCCCATGGCGACTAGATGCAGGCATTGCACTGTTCAACTTAGAGTTGAGCCGCAACATATATAAGTCACATACGAAATACGGAGGTAATACACAAAGACAACAATCGCAAAATTTGAACAAAATCAGACAGTGCCGCTTGCAATATAGCACTTGGAACTGACACTTGTGTGAACCATACTAACTGTACTTCTGACTTGTTGAAAAGGAGACGGTAATCGTTCGAGACAATACTTATATTATTGATACCATTATTGCCCGCAACCCAAGTAAGCTAAATTCCTCAAAAGTCCACGGCCGCGTTTGACGACGTTGAATACACAGCTTGATTCTATCCCCGATTATAAAATATAACCAGGGAATTCATATAAAAAACGATTTTCGATTATTTCTTGAAATTTTGTAACGGCATTGCTTTCTTCCGCCCAGAACTCATCCCACTAGTACGTGCTAGCCTATAATTTTCCTCTCTTATAAATGTGTCTTCACAGAGCCGCGCGGATATAATATATACGCGTTCTGCCTGCGTTGTAGTACTTTTGCCGCTTAGAGGGACATGTGAATACTGTATAAATCTGTCCTAATAGCAACGTAGTATGTAGTTAATTAATAACATTTCTAATGTTGTAGGGGGGTTTTTCCAGCGATATATACATGTTTCAAGGATGGTGATATCTATATATATATATATACTTGTAGCATGAAAGTAACATAGTTGAAACCATATATCTTGGGGGGTTACTTTTGAATGATACTCCTTAATGGCAAATTTTAGAGTGGAGGTACTATAAAAGATCGAACGAGATGAATGAAATTAAACAAAGTGTTGAAGTGGCTACTCTACAGCAAAAAACTCCCTACAAGTATATGTCGTACTTTTCTAGTCGTTGAACATCTTATCAATTGAATTCCTAGCTTGAACAACTTGACCAGGCCAGGGATCATCTGCAAGCTCGCTTAGTCACTGACACCACTGATAGGTGTGGTGGGGTGGGATCCTGGTGGTAGGGTGAGGGAAAAGGTGGGGGGGAAGATTGGATAAACCTCAACCTTGAACCTTCTCCTCTTCGAAGTAAAAAGGACACGACGAAGGATGGGATTACTGGTGAATACTAGGAATTCCATGGATTCCTTGTACTTGTAGCTCGCATACTCTCTATATTGTTACTAGCAGAAACCTTGAACACTCTCACCACTGATCGGGGTCAGACAAAGATCTGCAATCCCCAAGTCTGAATGGTGATCAGTATGCACGTCCAACATGTTGCAACAAAGATGTTTATCGCGTCCTATACCAGCACATTAGATTGGCATAACCTAGGCTCAAATGATTTCAGCGGCACTACTACTGCAGTGTCGCATCTTCACGTTTCTTTTGCATCATCATCTCCAAACAAATGCTTTGTGTTGAAGGTGTCTTCCAACTTGACAGGGTACTGAATAGGGCAAGTGGTAACCTTGACTTCATTAATTCATCTTGATTCAGGCCTTGGTACTGCAGCAACATCTCGCTAATCAGGTGCCATATTAATCTATACCAGTGCTGGAAGATGTGTTTCTATTCTACTTTCCGAATGAGGCAACAGGCTTGGTTTGAGAGCTGGAGAGATAAGTTGAAGTACATTTAGTTCAATTGCACCCTTCTGGAACAGGTCAAGTTATCGCTCGAAATTATCCCAGTGTCTTGCGCATATAATTCAATTCGATGTCCTTCGAAGAATCGGGACCGCCATTGGGCAGTCCCAAGGACCAGCCTTCGGGATTAAAAAAGATCCTATTTTTCACAAGTAGCGAATATGGTCAAGCAAATGTTATTCTGGCCGTGATGTATGAGCTTCTCCTGATGAAAAAATATGAAATCCATGTCATGTCATTCGAACCCTTGAAGTCTCGCATCAAACTTCTCAACAAGCAAGCTTCAACGGAGGAATCGCATGCGGCCATTTTCCACACAATTCCTGGCCTTTCGATGGCGCAGGCTCTTGATAGAAATACAGATCACATAGGACCATTTCCCCCGGGAATAAGGGGTGCACAAGACACTTATCGAATGATGTTACCTGCGATGGTAACGGCTTGGGATGGCCCTGAGTATATGATCGGATATGAGGCCTGTCTGGAAACGATACGATCACTCAACCCAGATACGATAGTTGTCGACCCTATTCATGACCAAGGTCTCCAAGCTTGCCAATCTTTATCGCGAAGATATATCATGCTCAGTCCGAATACCCTCCAGGACATCTTGCGCAAGCGACAGCCATTCTTCTCACAATTTTTGAGGTATCCTGCGTACGTATACCCACATGCAAATCCGAAAAGTGTCTCACAAATACAGCCTCTCGTCAGGATTTTCATACCCAGTTCCGTGGTCGTTAGTCCTCTCAAACATCTACATCAAACTCAAAATGATCTGGATCCTCATCACGTCCCCAAAGATCAAAGGGTTGATGAAATTCCGAAAATCCCAAAACCTCCCCGCACTACCTCCAACCTTCAACCTCTGGCAAAAAGAGAACCACCATCTAGTACCCGCCATCCCAGAAACAGATTTCCCCTGCAAACTCGAAGCGAATGTCACACCATGTGGCCCGATTCTTCTTCCGGTCTCACCAGTATCAAAAGTTGACCCCGAGCTCGAAGCATGGCTCGAACAAGGACCAACTGTATTGATTAACCTAGGATCTCATATCAAAACCGATGGCCAAATGGCACGAGAGTTTGCCGTTGCCCTGAAGGTTTTGCTTGATCGTCGGCCGAAAATCCAGATCTTATGGAAGCTCAAGACTACCGGGAAAACATTACCGTTCAAAGAGCTCAAGACGCAGAACTCGACGACTGCTAATATGGACGAGGAGTTCTCAATGGGTTCTTTGGAAACGATAGCTACAGAAATCGGTTCCGGGAGGGTCAAAATCGTGGAATGGTTATCCGTGGATCCCCTGGCTGTACTTCAATCTGGTCATGTAGTGTGCTCTGTTCATCATGGGGGATCAAACTCCTTCCACGAAGCACTCAGGTGAGCAACTCTTATACCAAAACCAAATGAACTCGCCCTAATAGCAATCTCAGCGTTGGTGTTCCTCAAATCATTCTTCCAGTCTGGCTCGACACTTTTGAATTTGCGAATCGAGTCGAGTACCTTGGGATTGGTGTGTATGCTAGTAAGACCGCTGCCCCGAGGGTGGATGCGTGGGAGCTGTCGAGGGCTTTGATGAGAGTTCTTGGGGATGGGGATGAAGCGGTTCAGATGAATCGGAAAGCGAAAGAGCTGGCTCTGGTTTGTGGGAAAGTTGGGGGTCGGGCGAAAGCTTGCGAAACGATAATTTCGATTTTGGAGAATGGGTCGAGAGTGTTTTGAGTTTGGATTTAGCACAGATGCCTTCGCTTAATTGACATGTAAATATGAAAGTCTTCCTTAACCTCGGCAGTATTCTTTTTCTTCCCTGGGTACTAATGATGCTGTTCTGATATGAAAGTGGTACAGTAATTATTGATATCTTCGATAAATCATGGCCTCATTCATAGAACAAGGAGCAATGCGTATACTATACGGTACAACTTAACAAGAAAGTGGTAGCTAGTACTGTACGTTGATATCGAGAGATGTCATCTTCGGTCCCTTCCCACTCCTTCTCTCAGAAAACCAAACTTGACCATCGATGGAGCCACCCCAAATTGCATACCGTTCACTATTACCTTTCAATAGTCCTGGTGTCCATTTTCTTGAAGCATTGGGAGACACCAAAACCATGCATGAGCACGAGCAATTCTCGAGAAGCCACAAGCATCTACAGCTATGCGATCTTCCTCTAATCACTAGGTCCAATATATAGCTTGTGATCCAATCCCATGTTGATCAGAAACTACCCCTCGGCTCACCAGCAAGGCTCCCACTGTTAGTACTCAAACATCCCAGAGCTGTGGAAGATTCCTGGCAACCTATCCAAGATGTTCTATCGACGAAGTTCTCATCGTCAGTCCAAGCAAAGACTAGATTCAGAGGGCTGTTCATCCGTAAAAAGATCCTCTACCTTGTCCACACAGGTTGATTCGAAGCACCGGAAATGCGAATAACCAACTTCGCTTAAGATCGCCAAGGGGATCCGAGGAGGGGAAGCCAATGGGACAGTTTTACTCCCTTAGGTAGGTAGAACTTATGAGCCCAAAATAATTCATCATAATAAAACAGGAAAAAGATGTCTTCAGCTTCTCAAGATAAAAGTGTTTAAGGAGTAACAGGAAAGGTCTCGATACATAGTACAGTACGTGGTGCGTATGTATTAGCCGAGCACTGCCGTCCTCGCCTCCCGAGCCCGTCCACTTCCCATTTTTGGGATCCTCGATATAGATACCTACGCACAAAACCTTCCACTCTGGACCACTCATATATCAGTATGTCTCCCTCAACCCTCAATCTTCCATTTCCCTTCCATTTTCATAAACCTCCTCATTCAATTCACATCTCCTCGAGGTTCCTCATCCTCCCCATCCCACTTTCCAAAGACCCCGAGGTTCTCCCTAAATATATATATCAGAAGGCACGACTCAACACACCTCATACCCAGCACATAAACCCACCGTCAACTCCAAGGCACAGTCCATCCAACCTCTCAAAGACCTCAAACTCCCCCCACAAAGCAAGCAAGCAAAATGGCACCCAAAGGACCCTACAAACTCTGCACCGTAAACAAGGTCCCCACCCGTGCCAAGGTCCTCATTGGGAGGCTAGTAGACTCCCAAAAAGAGGACTATACAATCGACTACGTTTCCAACGCTGAGAGTGAGTTTGTCCTCCCACCTATCTCTATCCATGAAGTAGATCATGTCAGGAAACAGAGACTGATAAAACCATAGAAATCGAAGATGTGAAAACGATGGTGGAGGAGTATAAACCTGATGTTTTGGTATGTATACACACACATCACACACATCACACACGCATCACATCCTCGCTCGAATTTTCATGGATAAAGACATGGGAGTTGGAGGAGTAAGATAGAGTTAACAGAAGAGTAGTTCGTAGCATCAATGTGGACAGCCGAGGAAGCGGAGAAGATCTTCTCCATCGCACGGGAAGTCAAGCCTGAGGTTAAGACGTTGGCTATTCCGTTTGGTTTGCAGATTGAGAAGGGTCCCGAAGCGGTAGTGGAGTTTTTGAATGATGGGTGGCCGAAACTTATTGAAGGTTGATGGACATCAAAGAGGTCAAGGGAAACTTGAAGCTGGGTTCTTGGAAGGAGAGAGGGCAAGGGACACACGAAAAGTAAGATTATATAAATGGTATTAGATCGCAATTTAAAGGACAGGAATTGCAAAGAACCAACCCATACCCATACCCATATCCAAAAAGCAGAGAAAGAACCCCCACCCCAAAATCAAACCACAACGCCCTACACCATCAAGAACCCAAACCCAATAAACCCCCCCTCAAGCCTTCCCCTCAACCTCAAACCCCTCCCTCCTCACCGAATGATAGCCACCCAAAAAAATCAACCCCATCACCACCAACCCCCCCAAAACCAACACCACAAAAGCNTAAAACTAATACAACAATTATCCCTCTCTCTCTCCCTCTCCCCCCCACCAGCACCTTCCTTCTCCCTCTCCCTCTCCAACAAAATCCTCCCAATACTCTCCTCCAACCACTCAACCCTGAGCTTCAACCCCGCAATCGTCGCCAGCGCATCATTCGACGTCGCACTCTCGTGTCCTAGCACCGTACTAGACGCCACGCCCCAGAGCTCCCCGTACGGGCCTGCAACCCCGGAGCCGGTGGAGGCGCTCATTCCGGTGCGGGTACTAGGTGTCGGCCGTGGGGTCCCGGGACTGGAGAAGGTGTGGAAGCTTGGGGGTGGGGAGTTGGGGATGGAGGGGGTGTGGG
>LT855417.1:2660811-2691990 GCA_900184765.1 Hymenoscyphus fraxineus
TTAGGAGGAAAGGAGTTGGAATTTGGGTTGTAATTAGATAGATGGAGACTTACGGGGTCGTAGTGGTGTCTGCTCATGATTGCGATGTCTTCGCTTCTTTCTTGTTTCGTTCTACGAGCTCTTCTCTTCTTCTCTCCCGACCTCCTTCGTCTTCTCTGATCTTAGTCTTCGATATCCGGAACCCTCGTAACTCCAGTATCCTACCAATTCTACTAGATCTCAGAGGTAGCAAGGAAATTATGTTTCGATCTATTGAAACCGTTCGAAAATTGTGTCGATCGTCAATTTCGTGATAGTCAGTCTGTATGCGGATTATCTCAAGATAGATGATGTCTTCAATTGAAATCACCACACAGCTTCCAGGCACCGACTTATCCTTTATCATAAATGGAGGAAGGATCCCCCGTTGATGAGCACTAACATTAAATGCTTACGCGGCGGGGCTCATTTGGGTCTCAGCTAGGGTTCGTTGTCAGCAAGATAAACCAATGGAAAACACTTCAGTACGCCACATGGATGTTCCATCGCTTTTCGCCGAATCAGATCTGTGGACATGTGGCACAGCATTCCTGACAGAGACCTAACCGTAGGGCTAGGTGAGAAATGACAACCAATAGAGAGAGAAAGAGGAATATACAACGACATGCAACACAATTATTTAGTTGATTTTCATAGAAATGCTGAAATTGAGTTGAAATAATGCAGTGAGCTAAACATGCTTCAGAGTATAGTACAGCCAGTCCAATTTCCTGCAAGGTAAATGCGCATGCCGACATGTATTGGCCACAAAAGAGATCTAGATGTTAGTTTGGGATATAGCAAGATAGGGATAGCAAACAAGCATAGAAACATTTCCACCCCTCAAATCACATGAACGAAATCCCGTCACAACTTCAACAAACCTGTGCCCTCAGAGCCCGCAGTAACAATTCTCTTCGTCCAACGAATCTCCTCCCAATCAGTCTCCCTGATGTTGATAATGTCAATGATCCAACCTGTGTCACACCTTCTGTCCCGCTTGACTCTTCCCAGACATCTCGCCATCTTTCCTTTGCCTTTCTCACCAACCAACGCAAAACTCTCACTGTCTGCAAGACTCGATGTTTTGTAGTTTGTCAGAATGCCGGTAGGAAAGGGCGGATAGTCACTCCACAAATCCATGAACCGAAAGTGTTGTGTACCGGCATCCCGCGAAGAGAAATTGACTCGAGCGAATAATTCGATTATCGTGTCTTGTCCAGCTGCCCTACACTTCTGACCCTCCTTGAATAGTTCGCCAATTCGAAAACATGTGCGTAAGAAGGATTGGGACGATACTCCAACAATTGGACAGCGATCACGAACTATTTCAGGAAATTCAGGCCTAACAAACTGCCCAAGTGGTTCGTATTCGTGACTGTCGTCCAGAATGATCGCAGTGGTCTTGGCATTGGTTTTCGTAGCCGGAGCTTTGGTGTGGTCAGTCATTTGGGGTTGAGAAAGTACAACCGTTGCTGGTGGGTTTCGAAGCTCTGCTTGTCGCATGACATCATCAAGCTCTGAGTTCATGAAGGCCCAATCTTCAAATTCTTCCTGCGGGTCAGTTCCCGGGATGCGGTTTGGGGAAAGTGGATCACTATATTGGTTAGCAGATGGAGGTGAAAACTGAAGAGAGCTGTCGTATTCTTCTTGGAACTCAATTTCATTCTGCAAACTTGTAGGAGCATGATGGTTTTCAATGACAAGACCAGGGTGTTCAAGCACTTCATGCATTCGATCATCTTCGCCAGCATCCATCAGATATTCATCGTCATCAGAATCTATAATTGGTAGATGTGGAACATCTGGCATATCGATAACCGAAACTATCTTGCTTTCTGATGAAGTGGACGCAATGGCTGCTGGTAGTACTGCCACCCTTGCTGTTTTCAGTACTAAATTATCAGTAGAAATCGCCATGATATCGTCGTCATCCAATCCATCGTCAAATTCATCAAACTCGAAGTTGACTGGGAGTATTGGGACAGGCTCTTCATGTGAAACCGGATTGACTTCAATCACATTCGTCCCAGAACATTGAGCAACTTGCTTTTCCGGATAACCTCGAACTTCAGGGACAATGGCGGGTACGATCGACATATGTCCCTGCAATTCTTTAATTTCGGTATCCGCTTTGATGGAATCCTTAGAATGATCAGGAACCATGGCCTCACTGGAAGCTGGTTCACGATACTGGTGATATTGAAGTTGTTTTCCCACAATCTGAGCTTCAGAAGCTGATGGATGCGCAATCCCTCCGTCGGAGTCCAAAGTCATATGCTCGATAGTATGTAATGATGGTGTACCAGCTTCTGTCTGATCGGCCTCAATCTTTTCATCAAAATCCACTGCACACTTGTTCCCTTGGGGGCGTTCTAGAGCCGGCTGGTTCAGAAAGGGGTCATTACTCTCAAGATGCCAGATGAATTGGGTGGAGGAACCGTTCTTCAAAGTATCGTTCCCATTGAAGCCTGTCGACTCTAGCTCAGGCTCATTAATATCAACTTGTTCTCCAGGTTGGCTTTCCTGTGTTTTCCGTGTATTTGGAGTGGCAAATATAGTGGGTTTCGGGTTGTATCGAAAAGCCGCAAGTTTATCGAGAGTGGTCTGTGCCAAACCATTATGTTTTACTGCATCCTGCGTCGACGTCCAACCTTGATAGCTAATTACGGAGGAGCCGTTGGGCTGTTCCTTTTCTTGCGGGGCAACTGACTTTGTGACTGTCAAGCTTTTGAAAGAAGGCAATCTTCCTTTCTTAGGTTTCGTGGCGACAGAACCTCCCTTCTTTGGTTTCCTCTTGTTGCTGTCGGGGGGCGTTGTCAATTGGCTGTTCATAGATGCTTCTTCATCAGCTGCTTCCACAACATCAAATGCCTCGAAAACATCGCCATCATCGGGCTCTCGACTCTGAACTTTGTAAGGTGCCTTGTTCCCATTCCCCTTCTTCGCTGGTGCGGATTTTACTCTCTTCGCTGGCTTGGTGGTGACCACTAGCTCCGAAACAACGTCTTCCTCGTCCGTGTAATTCCAAACGGCTCCGAGAGAGACCGCTCGGCCTTTCTTTGCTTGAGCAGGAGGGCGCTTCTTGCCTTTCTTTGCCGGCTTACTGGGGATCTCACTCAAGTAGGTATCGCCTGATGGGACGTCGAACGTGTCTTCGGAGTAATAGAGGGTTTCGGTTGGGTTGACATATTGCTTGGGAGGCTGACGAGCATTGAGAGGAGTAAATGATGATGTTGGATAATTCTGTTGGCTGTGAAAGCTTCAACGAGTCCGTCAGTTATCACCAACGACGAATGAGATGCTCCCACAAGGACCGAACGTTGACTAACCCTTCAGCCAACAATGCCTCGCCGTCGCCTTGCAGGCCTAGGTCGTACTGGCCCAAGTCGTCAGCTGTGGAAAACGACATGTTGTTGACCTTTGCCTCCTCTGCGTTTGACAATCACGACTACGCAATTTACACTTGAGGTGTCTGAGGTTGCGTACCAAGGAGTTGGAGAGGCAATTGAAGCATGACGATGTTGATGCTTCGCAGTTGAGAAGGTGACGAGGCTGAGGTGAAGGTTGGGTTGAGAGAAGGCGGACTCGCGGAGAATGAGCCACGATCGGGCCGGGTGCGGGAGGGGTTCGGCTGTTGGCGGGGCGCGGGGCAGTGGAATGAATTCATGCCGAATGCGTGGGCAGTGGCAGTGGCAGTGGCTGCTTCATGCCAAAATCATTTCATCCCATCCGACATACTCTTCCCACTACTTGTACAACTTATCTATCCTCTATTGTCTACACTAAGAACTTAAACCTCAAAATTTCCCGTTCGGGCAGCTTCTCGGCCTTTATTGTACAGTACAGCACAAGCTTTCTGCAAAGGCAACCGAAAACCTAACACCACCTCATCCCACCCCACGTGCCTTGAGCTCTCCAGGTCCCTTATCAGACGACCCCAAAGGGTGTAACGCGAGGCGTGTATCCGTAACCTCTCCAGCCTTTTGTTCAGGAGCTCCCTCTTTGGTATCTCGATGCTGCAGACTTTTATCCATTGATTGTGTACCTTTACGTCTACTCATAACAAGTTGTGCTCGTCCTCGTTGATATTGTATCCCACCAGACTCGTCTTGTGGTTGTCCAAAGGGAAAGGTTCCTTGCCCATTGTACGACTCACACCATGTCGGCTTTTCGATCGGTTAGTCCATTCACTCTGTGTTCAAGAACCCCGCTTCCGAGCTATCAACCCATCTTAAAAAACGCCCCAAGTAGCTTTCAAGCAAAACTATATCCAAACAAGCGAGCTTCCGCTTCTGCTCCGAGTTTGGATGCCTCGTTGCTCCGCTCGGGTCATGGTATATAAAGCACGCACACAACTGCGTGCTAGTTACAAAACTCAAGATATTCGACTTGATCAAACAAACAAACATGGCTTTCCTGCTCATGCCTATGATCTTCTCCTTCCCGGCATCGCAAGGAATGGTTTATGACAAGATGCTGACTCGGACTCACTTTCAGAAAAAGCCTTACTCGTCCATCACGGTTGCGATTGAGAATCTAACCAGCGAGTCCTTTGAAGAGAATGACTTTAGCGGGATTCCAGACCTCGTTGACGCCATTAACATCCAAGCGACAGGTCCCACAGAAGCAGCTCGGGCTATCAGAAAGAAGCTCAAGTATGGTAACGTCCATCGCCAACTTCGTGCTCTCACCATTCTGGATGGTCTTATCCAAAATGCCGGTGGGCATTTCCAACAAAAGTTTACCGATCCAATGCTGTTGGAGCGTTTGCGAATATGTGGCACGGGCGATCTCACAGATCCTGTTGTCAAGGCCAAGTGCAAAGAACTATTTAGGCAGTGGTCTACATTGAAGAATGTTGGTGGGTTGAGGGCAATCTCTAATCTTCATAAGGTATTTCATCACGTGTGTGCTGCAACATACGATATCGTTGCTCACAAATTTCTAGGAGACACATCGATCAGCTGGAACTCAAAAGGTTGTGACTAGAGATGAGTCCAAGGTCATTCGTGAGACTGAGAATCCATTCGACGATGACGAAGAGGAGGAGAAAGCTGCGCCGACACATTCTCGAAATACGTCGTTGTCTCAAGGCCAATCCAGTAAGAGCTCATCACCACGTACTTCTTTCTTCAGTTCAAGTGCGAGTTCCTCAAAATCAGACGCCAAGTCAAAGAAGGACAAAAAAGGCAGAAAGAAAAGTAAGCCCTTCAATCTTGATGCCGAGAAGGAAATCATGAAGAGCTGCATTGCAGACTCCTCCATGTCCTCCACGAATCTACTTAATGCTTTGCGATCCATCAACCGTGAAGTTGAGCAAATATCTTCCAACCAAGCTGCCGTTCGCGAATTTGATAACTGCAAGCTTCTTCGTCGTAAAATCTTGCGATATGTAAGTCGAAAATCTCCCTGACCTCTTGAAGGATATGAAGAAACGTGTCGTTTCTCCCTCAGATGATTGTAAGTCAATTCACATGCTCATGATTTCTCAGGTACACCACATAGCAGAACATCCCAAGTCCGAACAATGGATGGGTGCCCTCTTGCACGCAAACGATGAGCTCATTCTCGCTTTGATGACTTTCGAGCAATTGGATCGCTCCATCGACGCTGATAGTGACTCTGACGATGAGCTAGCACAGCAAGCACACGCTTATAAAAGTAAGCTCCTCTCCATTCTTTCTCCGCCTTTTGGTTTCGTCGGCTAACTCGCAGCAGTGCTCCAAGGTACCAACGGCAAGTCAAATGAAGAAAGCTTCGACCAAAACCAACTGTCGGGTCTTCATATCAGCCCTCCACCACCTCCTCGCACCCAACAACACAGACCGCCACCGCCCCCACGACCGGTGAAAATGTCTCCACCCAAGGTTGAAGTGCCAGAGCCCGAGGAGGATGATGATGATCCTTTTGCCGACCGAAATGCTGTGCCGACGCCAAATGCTGAGAAGGATGAGCCAAGATGGTAAGTCATGAAGTCTCATCGGCCAGGAGTGGAAACACTAACAATTATTTAGGGCTGTCATCTAGTAGGGTATCGACGGTTGATTACTTTTCTTGTGTGCACGGTGGTCGACGAGATACGCGTGCTTGGATGGGATGAATCCAGATGTATGAAGCGTTGCGTTGCGATCGTTCTGCTGGGTCCGAGTTCTTCCTTTCCATGTAATCAGGATGCTAGGTAGATCGTGGAGGGTCCACGGACTAATTAATTGAGGGTTCTATCATAAAATCTGTCAAAAAAAGACTGCCTCGTGAAGATGTCCACATCGCCAAAATGGCATGAGGACCCAGTAGTAGACAGAGGGATTGAGGAAGGCTGCGGAAACAGTATCGCACTGTAGATCGTGATTCTCGTTGATGTCCTGGTATCTGGTGAATAAAATGGCGCGCAATTTGTTTGGACAGGACTGTTGCTGCCTCGCTGCCTGGAAGGTCATCTCGCTTAGCGAAACATCCCAAAAAGGTCAAAAAGGTCAAAAACCTCAAAAAATAATGCGCAACAGCGCAAATGGCAAAACCAAGAGTCCTGTACCCGTAGGCCAGGACTCCCTCTCTACCCGTGCATAGAGACATACCCCAACCTACAACAAAGCAGGAGACATACCTTTCTAGGGGCACGTTTTACGAGGCCTCAGGGTTTATTACATTAAGAGTGGGCCCTTAGTGTCTTCTGAGTACGCAGGCGGCTTGTTTCACACGTTAACCGTTAGGCCACCGTGCTAGTTTGTGCTACTCAATCACTGCGTGGCGGGATTTGCTTATTCGCGGGATATAAAGAACATGTGTGTTTTGTAGGCCCTCGCTAATTGGTTGCCAGGCGAGTCGTCAAGCGACGGTGAATCCAAGGGCCGCGGAACGCCGACAGAGTGTGAGGTTGCTGGTAGATTTTTGAGTGGTTGACTTGGTGCTTGAGCAGGAAAGTAAGTATTCATGAAAATGTTGAACAAGACAAGTACCCAATCAATTATTCTTGAATCTCATAACGCACTCATCCTTCCACTTCCCATCATCGGCAGCTCCCCCCTCCATTCCAGCTTCCCCCTCAACGACCAAACCAGAATCATCATCAATATCCTCCTCATCATCATCATTCATCCCCTCCTCCATTTCCTCATCTTCCTTATCCTTCTCCTCATCACCCTCACCCAATTCCTCCCCATCCCCCCTACCAGCCTCATCACCAGCAGCACCACCAAATTTCCCCATCTTCCTCTTCTCCTTCCGCTCCACCCTCCTCATCTTCTTGACCTTCCCCTGGTCACCCTTCCGCGTAGCCGCCATCTACAAGAACGCTCATAAGTACACGACCACACATCTTCATTGCACACCAGTCTACGTACCGAGTCTTGCCTGGCGATAACCCAGGACTTTGGCGCGACATGCGCGTTCTTCTTGCGCTCCTTTTCCCCTTCCGCGCCCTTCCTCACCCACTTCTTTCTCTCTTTGGACTCCTGAGGAGCCCAGCGGTTTTGTCTGGTCATTTGGAAAGTGTGCGTATGTATGGTGATGTTTGGAAGATTGGTTTCGATGAATGGAGTGTGGGAACTTGGGTCTGTGGAAAAATTGATGGCGGGAGAGGAAGTGTAAACACTGCTTGCTCTGCGCGACATGTAATTTCGCTTATTTTGGCACTAGTGGATGGAGGTCATTGAAAGGTCGATGGTAGCCTCGTTACTGCCTAGTATCTAAATAGCTCTATTAAATAAACGGTAAATGACAAAAATACTACCTAATTAATCTTTTAGCGATAAAAGTACTACTTGTATACTACTATACGCTAGAAGCTTTAGATAGGGCTTATTATTATTACGGTAAAAGACAAAAATGCCACCTAATTAATCAAAAACGACAGAAATGCTACCTATGTGCCATATCACTGGTTTACTAGTAAAATTATTCGTAAAGTAATATCTATATCATCGGTAGCATTTCTGTCGTAAAAAAAGGGGGTATATCTGTCGCTTAAAAGTAGCATTTTTATCGGTATAGCGATTTTGTTTCTTTATTAGATTTTGTAAGTAATACACTATAAAAATAATAAACAAAGTAAATTAGCTAACTACTCGCTAGTTCTTATCGATTTTAGTAGTAGTTAAGCTATTATATCTCTAGCCTCCTCGATTATACTAAATATCTAGCTAGCTTTTATATCCTTAACTTTGTAGCTAGTACTAGGGGGTACGCGACGGCTAGGGGCGTTCGGTTTCGGTAGTATATTATATATACTTCGAGGTTATTAATATATAACTAGTTAATATTATTATAGAGGCTATACTTAGAAGGAGGCTAATTGAAAATAAGGATACGAGCTAGTAAATAAGCTAGTAATTTACTATATTAGAGGCTATTAGAATATATATATAGAAAGTAAATATTAAGCGGTAGAAATACTACTATTTTATAATAGATATACTATAAGTTCTATTTTTATTAAATTTATACATAAAAAAAGTAAGTAGTATATAGGTAGTATTTCTATTATTTTTAATTAATTAGATAGTATTTTTATCTTTTACTATTATTATTATATTATAGACTACTAAGGAGAAAAGAAGATATCTATAGTATAAACCTATAGTATAATATAGTACGCTACCTAATTATATATTAGACTAAATACTAGAATATAATAATATACCCCCTATTCTATATCTAATAGCCTTAATAAAAACTCCTTATAACCTACTACCTCTTATACTAATTAGGTTAATTCTAATAGCTCTATAAAAGCTTTATACTTATTATTTTACGTATTTTTATAAACCCGTTAGCTAGTATTTTAAGCGAATTTAAATACTATAATTCTAGTACTTTATTATATATTTTCTCTTATATAAATTAACCCCTAAAGATAAAGTAATTAGTTCTTTAGTATAGTTCTTAGTAATTTATAATATATATTATATCTAATTTATTATTATTATAGAAGTATATATAAATCTTAGATTTCTTTATTTAAATTTAGTTATATAATAGGTTTAAAAGTATATATCTAGGAGAAAGGCTTATTTTATAGTTTTCTTTATAGATTTCTTAAGATTCTATTAGGTAAATCGTATAGAATAAATAAGTAACTCGGTTATTAATCTCTAAACTAGATATATTATCTTTAGTTTTTATAAGTTTAGTAATTTTAGTATAAGTCTAGATTAAGTATATTACTTCTTCTATTTAATATAGGAAGATTTATAAGAGTAAATTACGCTAATAGTAAACCGTTTTTCTTCTTTGTTTTTATACTTAACTATAATAATTCAGAGATATTACTTTAATGTTTAGAAATAATTTCTAGAAATAGAAGTTCTTAGATTCCTGAAATTAACGCTATATCCCTTCCTTTTAAAGTATATAGTAATATAGATATTAAATAATAGTAATTAACTAAATTATCCCCTAGGTAATTAAAAGGTCTTCAAATACCCCTTGTATAATTAGGAATTAATAGGACTACCCCCTAATTTATACCCCCTAAAAATGGTAGTTTTATTAGTACTACTTAGAAAGTAGGTATTTCTATTAGTAAATAGAAGTCCTAGGATTTCATTTCTTCATCAGTTCTTATATATATAAATACACTAGCAAATCAGTGAACAAAGTCAATCAATCTACTACTACAGTACCTACTTCCTACCCCGTGGTCCACTTCGAGTAGACTTTAGTAGAGGTTAAGTCCAGTACTCCGCTTGCCCTTGCGCTTACGCTTATTATTAGTCGTTCCTTGTTCCTGAATAATATCCTCGACTCATTGCTCCTGAGCCTCTTGTTAATGCGCTACCTGTTTCCTGATATTTCGAAGAGGTTTGGTGGAGTGGATGTGGATGCTGTGGTGATAGTGATGGTGGTGGTGGAGTTGAAGGGCGAAGGGAGATGGTAGAAGGATGTTTACCTCCGTATGGTGGTAGGGCACTGTAGCTTTGACTCACTAGAAAACAGCGCAGGTGTGAATATGTATATATAAAATAGTGAATGTTTACTGCTGGAAATACCCCACTTCCTGAGCGATACTGACAGAACTGCCCCTCTTTTTGAGGGGTATACCGCTTGAGGGGTAGCCCTGTCAATACCTAATTACGCAAGGGATATTTGAGGACTTTTCAATTGACTAGGGGGTAGTTTAGCTAATTAATGTTATTTATAAAGTGAGTTTAGGTGTTCGAAACTACCTTCTAGTAGATTCCTCTGCTTTTTACTTACGATAAAACTTAGGGCTGAGGCGTAATGAGTGCGTTCTTCTACTCCTTATGTATGTAACCTAGCTCCTATAAACATTTTCTCCTCTCTGTAGAATTTGAAGGAACTTAGCTGTTACATTACAAGTGCTCTCAAATGTTGTCGGCGTGAGTACTGCTAGCTTCTCTATCTAGTACCAACATATTCGGCATTGAATTACTTGTACATAGAGATCTAGGAAAGAGTAGGAAAGAAAACGACTTTATAGATCACTCCTGGTCAGACTTATTTCAAGTATCTCATAGTTGAAAAAGTGCTACTGTATTTGTTACAATTACGCGCAAGCTACCTACCATATCCTACCTTCTAAACCAAAAAGTACCGCTCAAAGTTCCCCAAATTAATCCATTTCTTCCCAGCCCTAAAACTCATGAACAGATTATACGCCTCATTAGCCCCACGATTCACCTCCGGCCGCGCAGCCGGAATATCCCATATCTGCAGACCATAACTCCTCATCAATTCAGCCATGCGACCTCCGAGATCCACATCGTTGGTACTCCAATAACACGGGAGAGTAAGGTCTCGGTGGAGAACCTCAATCAAAATACAGCAGGTCATGCGTAGGAGTTCTTCATCGGTGACGGGATGGTTTTCGATGACGAAGGAATCGGTTAGGAAGCAGTCGGGCATGTCTTGGCGGTAGATGAAGAGGCTGTGGTGCCAGCCCATGTCGTGGCGGAGTGAGATGTGCCAGTCGTGATGGGATGTTGAGCCCGCTGAGGGTCGTTCGTTGAGTTCCTGGATGAGGGTGCGGAGGGTGGAGTTTTCCATCTGGGAGGGGGGAGTTTGTGAAAAGGTTTTCGAGCGATGTGTGTTAATTGATACTGTGAGTTTAAGGACTGATGAGTTTTGTGAGTATGGAGATTTGGAAGGTTATAATGCTGGCTATATATGTGTTGTGGATAGGTACCTCTACGAGTAACTTCTAGAAAAGACCAGGGTTTTACTGCTTTGTTTTGAAGTTTGAGAAATGCTTGGGTTGCCTTTTGACAAAGGCCTAATTAGAGTCAAAAGTGTTTTAAGTTTTACTTGAAGTCTCTCCGGGGAAAGGAGAACAAGTAACACAAAGGTGATGTTCGAGATATGGACAGCATCACAAAATGTAACACAATAGTGGAACCTTTTCAAAACTGTGGACTCGCTAATTTATTCTTTCGTATTATTCTACAACAGGATCCAAACAATATAACCTAATTAATGATATTGCAAGTATCAAGATAGCAGATGTTTAGCTCACTCTTTGTTTTTCACTGGGCCAAAGTAGTAACGAATTAAAGAAATATACCACAAATCCCCATCTCGGCAAACGGAAGGAAAACACACTTAGCAAGGTCTGCCAAAGAGTACTATTCCTATGCATCTTATTTCATAAAAGCTTGGCTTACATAGACACATGGCTCTCAATAAATGGCTTTGTTCTCAAAAAGACTCATATATATCGATTCTCTAAAGCTTACGCTAAACTTCTAAAGCTGTGACATGTCTTTCACATAAGCTCGAGAGACACCAACCTAGCTTGCCCACCACTCCAATTGCACAATGGAAAGAGACCGACCAGTAACATCAATACCAGAAGCTCTCAAATTACTTTCCCAAGCAAATTCAAGGGCCCCTTTCTCCAATATAAATGACCGTCTCGACTTCCTCCTCTCGATCGGCACCTCGCCAGCAAACCTATTTACCTCATAAAAGCACTCCATATCCACAAAAGTGGGGATCTCATCCGTAAGCCGTCTTTTCGTCGCAAGAATGATTTCATCCAAGTTTGGAAAGGACTCGAAGATCTTGATCCTGCTTCTAATCAGTGACAGAGAGCCATCGTGGTGGTCGAGGGGGATATCAAAACTCCCGGGCCCCGAGCCTGGAGGCCCGAAATCGTCGCCTGAAAGCGGTTGCCATTTACAAATGCTTTTGACGTTGGCGGCTATGCTTTTCCCCATCTGCTCTGCTAAGGCTTGGATGTCTTTGATTTTGAAGAATTCTGGAAATATCAAGACGTCTTTATCGAGTCGGATTTTAGGGAATTTACAATTGCTTTTGGTTGGCACTTGAAGAAGGGATTTGTAAATTTGATTGAGTACACTGCGATAGACAATGTTAGCATCTTATCTAGATGTCAATAAATAGCTAAGTAAGATAGTATCGAACTAGACATCCTATTCAAAAACCAAATACGTACAACTCTACATCTCGCGTACCAAATATATCCTCAGCACGAGGGGGGCAAGCATAATACCCCCCCTACCATCCTTTCGAGGCTTGATGATTATATGCAACCCGGGAAAATCTACTGTAGCTTCGCTCCAAATTCGATCTCGAAGTTCCTTGGGCAGGCTGAAAAAAGTTGCACCTTTTTTGGTTGACACTGGTGAAGCAATCAAGCCTTTTCGAGATTTCCACCATATCTTCGGGTATTTCCTAACCTCAGACTTCCGCATTTTGGGATTCATTCTCGATATTCCTGTCAAGAAAATGGTCTAAGTAGTAAGGTCGGAATTAGTTTTTTGCCTTGAGATGATATCGTCAAAAAGAAATCTAATCTAGATTCCTAGAGTCGTCGCGAAAGTTACTCGTACAAGTACCTCGTTTTCACCAGGCTCCAGAGAGACTCTACTAGTAGAATCCTTCGTGTGGACCAGGACGCCATGAATAGTGGCGGTGCAAATACCTACTGTACTATATACATTTGGACAGAAAAGGGGGTACGGTGAGTCAGCCGTAGGAACATGAAAACTCGACCGCAGCGGGCTTCCACTTGTCTAGTTGGAAAGAAATATAAATAAGACTGATTTGTACGTATAATCAAGGACTGTCTTGTTCTCGAAAAATGTACAAATTATCTAAAAAGAGAGTCAACGGAACGGGCCCTAAGTGTTTCTGTTAGTACGCTACTTATATAGGGTTATAACAACGTCGTGTCTAAGATTCAAGGAGGAACAAAGTTAGATTTGCGAAAGCTTATAACACAAAGCATACTTTACTAAAGATCTGAACAACTAACTAATATGTGATATATCCCTACAGATCATACTCCCAAAAGCCCTTGAATAATCCATACAAGGGATGTAACTTGAATCCAATCACGAATCCATACATCTCCTGGTAACTACTGAACCAATTACTAGGAATTTTGAAAGATATAACAGAATATTACAATATTATATTTTCTATTATATTTGCCGTGTAAATTTAACCCACGCAATTGTCAATGAAGCATCTTCCGTAGATGTTTAGTCTGCTTGTTTAACTACATCTGACTCAGAAACCTTTGCGGAGTCGACCTGCTCGGGTTCAGAAGCTTTTGCGGAGTCGACCTGCTCTGGCTTAATAACCTTTGCAGAGTCAACCTGTTCAGGCTCAGGAACTTTTGCGGTGTCAACTTGTTCAGGCTCAGAGACCTTTGCGGGGTCAACCTGCTCCGGCTCAGCGTTAAGATTCTCTTCTATCAAAAAAGAATTAGTTTCTATCCACAAGGTAGCACTGAAGATTCTCTCTTACCGTCTCTCATCAACTTATAAATACTCCCAAGATGAACCAATTCCCGCTGACAATCAAGCCAATCATCAAAAGCCTCCCCACAATCCTCATGAGCCTCACAACCAACCCCCTCCTTACAATTCAAAAACGGCTTCAACGTAACCGCCAACTCCGAAAACGTCCCAATCTCAACTTTGATCTTCTCCTTCTCAACCGCGACTTGTTGCCGCCAAGAACTCCCAAGCCTCATAGCGAGAGCTTCCGTATCAATCTGATAGCTCGGCTCCTCACCAAGGAGGATATTGAAGCGAATATACCACGAAATCACACTATCAAGCCATTTATTCTCTCGCTCCAAAGGCAGTGGGAATGAGAGTCGACCAACGACCCGGTTGATAGCGTTACCAGCTATGTAGTCGGCCATGTACTCTTTCCAGTAATCCCAATCCACATCAGCCTGCGAGTAATCACTGCCGCCGAAAAAGTAATGCTCCTGCTTCTCCAGAGCAATATTGGCCAATCGAGCCGCATCCTCATTTTGCTCCGTGGGCACCAAGCGGAGTTTGATGGTGATGCCGTGTTGCGCTTGTGCTTCCGAGATGTTGTGGTGGATCTTGGTGATTAGAATGTAATTCTCGACTCGGACGCCCTCCGAATCCTTGTAGTCATGCTCTTGCCAAGTCCAGATATGCGTGGTGAGAGCATCAAAAACATATGAGGATTCAGTTTGGATGACGACACTCGTGATTGGCAGCGAATTTGGACATTGATCCTCATCGAGGATCCCGTATATGGCGCTCAGGACTGCGAATAGCTCTGCTGATTTGCTGGTTTGTTCTTCATCTGGCGGGAGAAGGGAACAGTCGTTATAAGGGGAGTTGGGCGCGAAGAAAATCCCATATGAGGCGACGGCTTCAACCTTTTCAGGCTTTTCCGCATTTTCGGACTTTTCTGCAACGTCAGACTTTTCTGCGTTTTCAGGCTGTTCTGTGTTTTCAGGCTGTTCTGCGGTTTCAGGTGTCTCGCTGTCTTTGCATTTTCCATCTACACAGATGAGAAGAGGGCATTCAGACGCATCATTGTCCGTACAAGCTTCCGCCAAGGTGGTGAGAGCGAATTCAGGGGAATGTTTGGTGACCCATTTCTTGTCGGGGGATTCGCCAAATTTGCGGTCGACATAAGAAATCTCGGTCATCGCTCTTAAGGGCGATAAATCGAATGATCCTTTGATGTTTGGAAGCAGCTCACACAAGTATGGGCGTTGCTGGTTCTCTGCCCCTATATTTTTGGTCTGCCGCCGCGAAAATAACGGCTTTTGTCAATGCGTGAGGCCGTGCCTTGCAGAATGCAGGTACTATTTATAATTTGTGCCAGTTAACCGTTGAAATATGCTACACAATTGAAAAGAGATAGGCCGGTGTTTTGCAGCGGTGTAATGATAATGATAGTGGAGATGTGTTGTTGTCATGTTGAAATTGAACAACGGAAACAGCCCACCTCTCATTGGTGTCGATCATCGATAGCAAAAACCAATAGAACATCTCTTTCCAAAGACACGAAGCACCAAAGATTAACCCTGTCTTAATCGTCAATATATGCAAGCAATCGTATATATCTCCCAGGAAAAAAAAACTGTGGCCTTTTCCTGCTACTTTATAGCAAGTCACGTTCGCGAAACCCCGCATGGGTTTTGGCCGTCTTGGGACCCATCCATAGGTACAGTACCTCAGTGCCCGAGAACAGTGTTTATACATGCAGTCATTCTTCCAAATCCAGCAAGTTGCTCATGATATGATATCCACTTCGGATGGCCGCTTGAGACAGAGCCAACTTCCAGAAGTTTGAGGGAGTGGTTGAACTTTTTGATAGAATTCTCTATTAGGCTCCGCTCATGCCTCAATGTCTCTGGCCAAGACAGCCCTAGAATTCTTTCAAACAGTTCTGGAAGCGTTTCATTTGGAGCTCGCTCTCCTACGCCTGTCTTTCTACCATAGAGAAGAAGATGCCGAATGGTCCAAGAAAGCACGCTGCTCATCCAGATATTTTCTCTCCTCGACGATGCAGGAAGCGGGTATTCTAGTCGACCTAGAACTCTGTTGATAAATTTGAGCTCCTTTGTATTCTTTACGCCGTATTTCCCATTGCGGCGCCATACTTTATTTGGCAAGCATGGTCGCTCGTAGGCGAAGTGATACAGCTCTGGCTTGTCTAGAGCAATATTTGCCAGCCTGTCGGCAGCACTGTTGTCCTCTCTTCCTACGAGTCGAAACCGGATTCTGATATCATGATTCCATTCAGCCTCATAGGTGAGCCTATGAATATCGATTATCAAATTCACATTCAAGATTTGCCTGCCCGATGAACTGAGATATCCCTTGCTTTGCCAGGTCCAGATATAGTCGGTAAGAGCCGTGAAGATATACAACGAATCGGTTTGAATCACAACTTTTGCGCTACTATCAATCCCATCCCAGTACTCAAAGGGTTTGATCTTATTGGTCACGACAGATTTGATGGCTTCTCTGACAGCGAAGAGCCCGGCGGCTTGATTGGTCTGAACCTCATTAGCTGGAAGTAGGGCACACATATTGTATGGAGAGTTCGGGGCGAAGAAAATGCCGTAGGAGCTGGTGGCGGTAGGTGTTCCGCTGCCTCTACAAGCTCCATCAACATTAACGAGGATGAAATCATCGTTGCAGTAAGTGATTCCTGCTGAAGAATCGAGCTGAATGCTGATGCTTTGGGGATCGTCCAAACGGAATATGCGATCCACCCAGGGCGCTTTGAACGTTGAAGCGGCCATGGTCGACGAGTTCCTTTTGTCCATGCAATAAGTGCCCATTCGAAAGAGGTGCTGGGTCATTCGTACTCAAGCCCGTCGAGGTTGAGGTTCGATGCCGACAATATCTCTTAGGATGGTTGTCCTTGTCGCTTAGCCTTGATGGTTCCTACCTAGAAAACAATAATCTGGCGCGGTATCCAGTACCGGAAATCGCAAGAGGAGCATCAATTGGGTTACATGACGCTGATGTCTTGATATGTTGATATCTTGGTCCTACTGGTTTGTTTCTAGCCCGTTTCAGGTTTATACTAGAATGGTCTAGCTACCAGTAGAATACATATCGGTACGAGGACCTAGTGAGATATCAAATGGGAAAGTCTCTGGGAGGTTCATATTGGACAAAGAAACAAGTGAGAGAAGTAGCTCTCTCATGCTCGCAAGCCTTGTCGTCATTTAATTTTGGTCCAAAACTTAATAGTCGAATGATCCCTAAAAGATTGAAGTTAGTCTCTTCGGGTAAGTGCAAGAAACAACGAGAGGGCTGCTTACTGCCGCTTTGCTGGTTCCCGCAAGAGGGGTATAGCTTTACTTTAGAGTATCGTGAGAGAGTTCGCCAAGGTATAAAGAGGAAGAGATGGGTTCGTAAAAATATCGTCCTCGGTGGTGAAAGTACGAAGATATGGTGAAGTGCTTAAAGTATTTACCTCTACCCGAGCTCTACCTAGGGCTTCTCGCTTCTCGCTTGCGTGACATCATTCCGCCCCCAATGCCAGCTTCTCCACTTTTGTACAACGGCGCGTCTTCCACATTTCCCCGCGTCCCCATTCCCCATTTGACCTCGTACTGTACCGTACGAGTACGTATACCAAACCACTAACACCAACACCATCCACCCCACCAATCCGCAGACAAGAAAATCGCCAACCTCGATATGCGCCTGCGAAGCGGAGTCGTCGTTGATGTGCAAAAACCTCGTCCGCTACAGCGGGCATGTTGGCAATGCCGAACGGCACAGGAAAGAGTAAGACCATATCTCCAGACCGCCGCAGGACTCGTACCAGACTGCAGATAAACGAATTCGGTATACTAACTCGGCCTGAAATAACAGAACGATCCCAAGAAACCAATCTACGAATGCAATCCCCGCTGCATAGTCGCCAACTTCGAACAACGCAAGATCCCCGAGAAAGTCCTCACTTCCTTTCCCAAAATCGTCGGTCTCGGAACCTCAGAGTTTATCCTCCCCGCCTCCCTGGGAATCTATCTCAAGGTCCAGAAACAATATACAAGCGGCGAGGACTTTCCCATTCGCTTCTTCGACCCTTCGCTCATATGGCTGGATCCACAGAGACCACCGCCGTATTATGCGGCAATTGCGTATATACGGAAGTACCGCGCGAGTCTGGTAGAATGGGGAAACTGGTATGAACCACGGACATTGATCATCATGGGCGAATTCCTCGCCTGGCAGGAAACCAGGATCAAAGAGGCGGTCAAGTGCCAGAGGCCTTTGACGGAAGAGGTGTTGATATTAGCTTCCGTGTTCAGAATTTTGGCTTATAGTCATGAGTTGGTACAAGTGTGGTTCAATCTTGGGGACGCAGAGGAATTCCAATTCGAGGGGATGTTCAATTCAATACCCAAAACTATCACCTTCCCCGGCGAAGATCCCGTCATCTCGATATCTACGTGCGAGGAACCACCGACCAACTCGGAGGAAGCTATCGACATCTCTATGCTCCTCTCCACCATCATGCAACAACTCCAAACCATGATACTCCGTCGAAAGCCCTCCGATTGGCCCATAATAATAGCCGTCCTCTCGATCCTCAAACTGTCAGAGAACTCATTAAGCTGCGGTCTGCGATACTTCTCGCCCTTCGAGAATGCCCCCCGTTTTGAACACGCCTTGAACTCGCTATGTGTCTTGTTCGATTGTATAGATGGGCGACATCCATTGTCAGAAGAGTGGGACGCATCTCATTACAAGAGTCTTGTGGGCACCGATAGTTTGGCATTCGGCTGGTGTGATTTGCTCAGAGAGTTGGCAGATGACAACGAGGATGTGTGGGATCACGGTCAATTAATCGACAAGATCGACTCGTTTATTTCGAATGCCTGATTGGAGGTTTCCCTTTTCTACAGGCGGGAGAAATAAACTCGTGATATTGTATATACCCGGAATAGGATTCGCGGCACGGCACGGCATGGTTAGGAGGCTCTGAATCTTTTTTTTGTTTTTTGCTTTTCACTGTTAGCTTGGCGCATCTACGAACGATATACCCCTCGGCGTTTAAGGAGCTTTGTTCTTTCATGGGCGGGAAATTTTTGGGGAAAGGCGGAAGACGGAAGGCGGGAGGGATTTGTAAATGGGTGGATGGATGGGTTAACCTCGCTACTTGTACAACAGTCAATTCACTGGTGCCTGAATGGATTTACCTTGTATATTGCCATTCATTCATCTAGGCTGATTTACTCGCCATATATGTACTAGTGCTAGTAGGGAAAGTAAGTGAGTAGTACAGGGTTATTTAAGAACTTGGTAGTTCTACAAACTACCTAATTTACTCAATCAAACCTACCTCTACTCTACTCTATTTCACTCTCCTAACTCTCCCAAGTACAACTCTTACACACAACCCAACCCAACTACCCTCCATTCCTCCATCTCTCTATCCCTACTTTACCCACCCAATCCTACTCTTCCATACCTCCCTATCTCCCTCCCTATCAAAAGCTTAGAAGAGTCCACCCTCATCTCACCATACTAAGTAGCTCTCCATGAAAAGATTTCTATTCATATTTCAAACCTTCTATCTCTATCTCTACTCTATCTCCATCCCCATCTATCTATCCACCCATCTATCCCCAGTCCTCTACCTCGAAAACAACGCCATGTAAAAAACCTAGAAAATCTAGACCCCATGCTCTACGAGCTCATATACCGCCCGCGACGTCTCGTCAGATTCATATCCCGAGACCTTCTTTCTAGATCTATTAGCAACCCCGCATCGTTGCATATCGACTGGCCTCGAATCGTGGTACTCGCCATTCGTGTCGTGTCGTGCCTCCTGGGGAGATAGAAACTCCCGAGTTCCTCATCTGTATCTCGTTCCTTCATTATATAGTTGTACCATCGTCCCAAGAACCTCCCAATTCATCAATTATCATTACGTTCGTAAAACCTCATTCTCATATCTCAGTCCAGATCCACTCCATTCAACGCCTCCTTCAAACTATCACTCTTCTCCGCCTCATCTGGGCGCACTTCCTCGAGTTTCTCTTCCAAGCTTCTGCTCTGCAGCGCGGAGGGACTCTCGCTTCTACTTCCGACTTCGCTACCCCTTTCGGTCTCCGGTGGGGTGATCTCGCCCGTGGTAACTAGCGTGCGTTGAACATGATTCAAGTTCCTCTTCATAATACACATCTCGATGGAAATTCCTGGTCCAAAAGCGCATCCCACCACGAAATCCTTGACTTTTCCTCCGGGGGCTAGCGAATCCATGTCCTTCTGACGAAGACGGTCCATGACGGAGAAGATGGTTGCGGATGAGGAGTTTCCGTGGTTGATATAGGTGTCGTATGAGGCGCGAATGTGTTCGGAGGATATGGACATTGCTTTCTCGACACCGGTAAGAATTGTCGCGCCGCCTGGATGGAGGGCCCAGTCGAAGTCGGAGGGGAGCTTGTAATTTGCGGGAAGATCGGGGAGGGTGGAGATGAGGTCGTCGAATGTGGGGGACACGACGGCGCCCGTTAGTTTTGGGACGCGGGGTGAGAGGATGACTTTCCAGCCTGTTCTGTATTAGCTCTTCATCACTCACGCAAATCGAGTATGTGAGGATTACCTAGAGGATCAACATCAAAACCCAGATCCTTTTCTGTATCAGGAATGATTCGATGATCCCACCCTAAGAGTTGGTAGACAGCCTCCTCTTGTTCCCCTCCAATCCCATTACTCAACACGGCCGCACTCGCACAATCGCCGAAAAGCGTGATACCAATCCTCGTCTCTTGGGATTTGTGAACATCATCCAATTCACTCCTCACCAAAAGACTACTGATCTCCAAGGCCACAACCAGGACCCTGGCCTTCCGTCCCATATACGAACTGCCCAGCGCCAAGTTGGCCGCCGTTCGCAAACTCGCTAGGCCACCACTACATCCAATTCCATGCAACAAGACCTTTTGAACTGGTTGTGTGATTCCTAGGGCTTTGCATACATAATGATCGAATCCCGGATTTGCGCTATTCGTGCAAGTCGTGGAAACGACATGTGTGATCTCTGCGGGTGACAATTGCGCCTCGTGTAGTGCTTTGCGCGCGGCAGTTACTGCAAGGGCGACGCCGTCCTTTAGGAATACGGTGCACAGCTCGTCGATGGTGGGGGCGCGGTCCATGTTGGCCATTGGGTGGTCGACGGTTCCTATTGCGGAACGAGAGTCGATTCCTGTGTAGTTGTTTATCGTCAGGACCTTGGTCATTCTGTTTGGTGGGGTGGTTAGCTTCGAGGGTGCTTGGAAGAAATGCGATTGAGAGGATTGGGAACGTACGCTGGGGATTCTGGGTAGTGTCTTTTGCAGAGAGTGTCTAGGTCTTTGGGATGCAATTGGAAGGGAGGGTATTCTGTTCCAATTCCTGTGATTGAGAGGTTGAGCTCTCCGAAGGTCTGGCGCAGAGGCGCATTCTGAGGTTCTGGGGTGGTTGACATTCTGGAACCACAGGCGATGGGTCAATTGATTAATTTGAAGTTCGGCGCAGGTTCTAACCTGTGGTTTTATAAGTGAAGAAGTTTGTGAAGGAATCTAGGAGGAATTGTGAGTGAGAAGTGCTTGTAAAGTGCTTTGTAAAGAAGTGCCTCGGCGGAGTTCTTAGGAGGGGAAAGCTTCACCTTCGGCTTGGCGGCACATCTGCAGGTATTTATTTATTTTGCAGGATGGAATCATGGAAAGCTTGAAATGGAAATATACCCGAAGTAAATAAAGCTCCCAAATCAGGTTTCGGATATATGTATACATGTATAGATATACATATGACCTGATATCGATATCGATACCGTCATTCTAGATCTCGAACATCGAATTATTGATTACCTCATGATCCCAACAAAAGCATCACGCCGTACGAGTACAGAGCTCCCATTTGAGGTGAGGACGAGATCCATGCACGTTGGGCACACGGCCACCAGCTGGGCTTCCTCCAATAATAGCAAAGCTTAAGTAAAGATACAGTACTTGGTAACAGGGATGGAACCGCATACACAACCGTCACTTTTGCGGTACTCGACTCGTACCTGGTGGTACCTGTAATGGTGACACATGTCAGGAACCTGACAGGAACAAACGGCTTCTATTTGTTACACGTCCTGCGTCAATCAGACTTACGAGTACTCGTACAGTCCCACCAGGTCCCAAGCTTCTTACACCGATCCGATTCCGTAGACAACTCCGGTCGTTGGGCCTGTAACACCAATTTCCTATTGACTGGAGTACACGCCCACCCCCACTACCCCGCATTTGGTCTATTTAACAAGCTACTCGAGTACATACACGTCCATTCTATCCAGGTAATGGACAGAGTGATAGTTCTTCAATAATGCTGGGAAAATGGTACGTTAAAAGTCTGTTCCAGCTTTTGTCAAAGCCATGAAACTCTCTCACAAAGATCTGAGTAGAGAATAGTAGGACAGTGAGTACTAGTTTACTGCAACTTCTCCTACAGTATTACTACTGCTGGGGGTAGCTCTGTATCCAAGTAAACCCAAAATATAAGTATACACCTTACTAGCCCAAACTCCTACTTTCTCGCTACTCGACTTAACACTTGCGCAAAAGAATACTAGTAGGCGTTTCGATTATCGAAGAAGCAAGAAACACATAAACATCACCACGATTCAATATCAAAACACAAAGATAAGGTTAAGTGATCAATACTATACAGCCCTGGTACGAATCTACAGACTAAATCTATAATCTGTTCGTCCCAATCCCAATCCTAAACCCCACACCAAGCCTTTCTCAACATTGTCAGTCATAAAATCATCAAGGCTCCGGGCCAACCCCCAAATATTCCCCGCATTTTCGGACTACGAATGAACTCTAAGCAAACCATACCGTCCTCTTGCTCTTGGACTTTTTGGCCGGAGCTGGGGCAGGCCAGACGTCTGGTCCCGGGACGATGGTCCTGTAGTCGGGCCTGGTAGCGGAAAACATGTCGTACTTGAGTCCTGGGTCATCAGCGTTGAGGTAGCCTGGGATCTTAACGAGGGGCTCAGGTTTCCCTGTTCCGCCGCCGGTGACCTTGATTCTGTTCGGTGGTTAGCATATCTTGTCGGCCTCCATGTTTTTCTTGCAGAAGGAATAACAACTTACTGTGCACACGAGACATAAAATTCAGCTTCGCCAGTAGGAACACGCTGCAGCCCAATATGTTCAACTCGGATCAGATACTCGCCAGCTGGGACATCCTTTGGAATCGTGAAATTGACTCCTAGCTTTTCGAATGTGGTCCAGGCCTCGGCCCCTAGCAAGGAGAGGTCATCCTTCACGCTCTCCTCGTGGATCTTGAACCAGTCTCCGCTTCCATCGTAGTCGGAAACCGCAGCGGGCGCTTTGGACATGTAGACCCCTGCTGGACCTGGATGCATTTGACTGCTGGGACTGAGGAATTGGAAGCCTAAGCTGGTACCTGCTTCGGCTGTGAAGGTCTGGAAAGCACATTAATAGGAGTTTCGGAGGTGGGATGTTTTGTGATAATGGGGACGCGTACCTTTGCGGTTCCTGCTTGCTCGCCTCCCACGTTGCATCGAATGTCTGGGTTGGTGAGGTCGCGTAGTGGAAAGTCAGCCAACAGTATACCTTGGTTGCCATTCCGGATGAACTCGTATGCCTCCCCTTGAAGTTCGGGGTTTCCAGCGACATCTTTGGTAAGGAAGGCGAAGGTGTAGTGAGCCTCGATAAGAGGTGCCGCCATAAGGGCGAAGAGAGGAAGGTGCTTAAACATAGCGCAAGTAGAAGTATGCGTAAGCATACATGATCGCAATAGCGAAAGAAAAAGTGTGAATTGGAAAGACTGTGAAGTAAAAGAGAGACTTGAATATAAAAATCAGAAGGAAAGATTTAAGCTTATGAATTTGCGATGACGAAGGGAAACCCAGAATACTTATACATAGTATCGTAATACTCAGTATATGAGACGACGGGTATAACTATAGCTACTCAGCGTTGTTGCTTGGGGTATTTTGATTAGACTTGGCTTTCAACCCAGCATCATCCTGAAACGAAGTCGCGACTTTGCGATTCCTGGTGCCAAGATCTTGAGTTTGTGGGTATTAATATCTGCGACGACCATGCGGGTCACACGACCAGAATTCAGTGTCCCAGGTGGCCATGACCAGATGGTATGTACGGAGGTACCTCCGTAATATACCATAATGTCTATGTCAAAATTCGGACGAGAAAGATGAGATAATACCTAGGTAGGTAGGATACAGACCGTATTGGCACTCACGAAGGGACCATCCCATCTCCCAAACTGGTAGAAATATGATATGGTATGTATCCGGACATACATCGGTATGCTATACCTAGTATCCCTAGGAACGTCGAGAGTAAAAATCGCCGCTGAAACAATGAAGGATGAGATCAATATACGTAGCACTCGTGCTTCATTTCCATTTAGAATAAAGCCAAAATACCTTAGATTGGGAAAGACAGGCTTGCTCGGTATGTGAATACTTTGTAACTTTCGATAATATAACGAAAAGGAACGATGGAAATTGAATCAGGTTTGCCAACGAGCAATGATCAACAAACGGCAAATTACAAAGGGAAAGACGAAAATGACAAACCGATGCATGAAACCGAGTACTGTGCACACCACGTCGTCGATTTGATGCCAGACATGTCGATGAAGATTTGCAACGGCGGAGAGCAGGAGGGGTTGATGACATGGATATCCGTATGTGTTGTAGGCGAGGAGTCGATGAGACTCTGTCGGTACCTGGTGGTACGAGTCGGTAGATGTAAAGTTTACGGCAGACCCACCCGGGGTGCATATCATACAATAGTGGTGATAGTAGGTAGCTAAGCGAGAGTTATGCTACGTAGCTCGCTACTGTACAAAAGTAGGAGTACAGTACTCTCTAGGTGGGGTGTTCCAAACTTTTCCCGACCGCCATCATCACCACCACCCGCGTAGATACACATACTCGTACACACTCGTACACGACTTCAAGAATACCCCGTACACCATATTATATTCCGGAAAGCTTATGAGATGGAGACGATCGATTTGTCAGCAGCAATCCCTTTCTTCCTCCACGCCATCGTCGAATTCCCTGCGGCGGTGAATTTCTACAGCAACCCATCCGAGCAGCTCTCCTCACCAGCGCCCCAAGCCGAAGACATCATCAAGCAGTACGCTGTTCTCCTCTTCTCATCCAGTCTGATAGCTCTCGCCTTCGCGACTCGGCCGGTGGATGATACAAGCAAATATGTGGCGGGCGCGTTTGCGCTGTACCACCTCGCCCCGACCCTGAGGGCTGCAAGGAGAATACGTGGAGGGGAGACAGGGACAAGCTATGGAAAGGGACTGGGGGGACCTTATGTACACCTTGCTGTTCATGGTGGCTGCTTGATTGGATTTCTTGGGCTCCGCCTCGATTATTGGGCTTCGTTTCAATAAGGAATAAGTGGACAAGATGAGATCATCCTGGATATTGGTTGGTCCTGCGATTTGGACATCCAGCCCGCACAATAAGTCGGTTCGGATTCTGCATACATCATATGGACCAACACAGCACACTGGCCATGGAAAGGGAAAGGAAGGGAAAAGGGAAAAGGAATGGGAAAGGGACCATTTACTTGTGGTTCCTTCATTTCCAAAGCATCGAGACGAGACACGAGACAATGAGCAATGAGAAACGAGTAACGAGAAAATGATGATATCTATGTGGTTCTGGTTCCGGGCCAACATACGTTACGCATGTTCAAATACGGACAAAAAGTAATGGTATCATTGATGAACTAGAAGAGAATACTACAACTCAATCCAGGGCTTCTCATACTCTCCACGATATCCAAAGCATCCCTTGCATCTATCAACCACACAGTACAAGCAGTCAGAGTCGGGACCAGCACCATCTTCATCAGTCGTCAAGGCCAGTCCTCTAGGGGGCCCCGCATTTCTCACCCCTCGGAGTGCCTTCCATATCGTGATTTCGGCCTGGTTCAACCCGTCTAACCCACCAACAAACTCCAACCATATGCTCTCTCTCTCGTTTTCGAGGATGTTCAGATCTTTCTTGAACTTTTTCATGAGATCATGATGTCCTTCGTGTATCCGGCTTTCTTCCAAACTCATGCCATGCTCCTTCTCTTCTTTTCTTGTCTCGTACCACCAGCGTTCGAAGTCTTTGAGTTGGGTAACCAATTGGCTTCTTTTCAGTTGAAATGCGTCTTCTGATCGTTTGTTCTCCAAAATGGGGTCGCTATTCACGAACTTTCTTTCTAGCGTATCTTCCCTCCGTAATTCTTTTTTGAGAGCCAATATCTGCTCTTGCGACACTTTACGTAATTCCAATTCTTTGCGAAGGCTGGCTGTGGTTTTACCAAGACTTTCCTCCGCCTTCAGCTTTTTTGCTAGTAAGCTTTTCGCAAAGGCCATCGCCTTGTGAACACGTTTTTCTGCGTCTTGTCGGCCCTGGACGACCTTCGTTGCAAGCTCCCTTACTTGTGTGCTATACCTTGGGTCGTACTTTTCGATATTGCACAATTCCCTGTGGCAGCCACACTTGCCATCATTACCTTCTACTTTCATGCTTCCCGTGGCCGTAGCGTCAACGTCGATTTGCTCGTATGCTGGATTAGGAATCGGATCTATTGGGTCTATGTTGTCATCGATACTATTTTGAGCAGCTCTCTCATCGGTTTTTTTTCTTTTTGCTGGCGGTTGACTGTCTTCCTGGAAATCTGGTGTATTGAAATTGATCAACGGCTTTCCGGTAAGTATTTGATCCTCATTCTCCAGACGTTCCTTCTCACGCAAGTGCTGGTTTGCTAAATAATCGAGATCGTTCTCCATGTACTTCTTTTCCTCTCGGTCAATTTTGTAGTCGCCTCTAAGTAGTTGCAACTGAGATTCCAGATACGGCACCATCCATTCCACGTCGGTGTCTTTCAATTCTTGATCTCGACCCGCAATACATGTAAGCAATCGCATCAACCGATAGGAATCCGACTCGAGCCGTCTTGCTGTTCTCTGGAGCAATTGCTCAATGCTTCCTTCTAGCTCAAGTCCGTGCTTTCGTTTGAAGGGTTCATCCCAACTCCCCGGCTCTTCTAGGAATTCCACAAGATACTCTTGCCAATGTTTTTCGGGTTCGTCTGTGGGTGACTGTGCCGACTCATCCTCACCTTGCTTCCTTTTCTTGCTTTGACGGTGGTTTTCCTTATTGGTCAGCGCGGATAGCCAGTGCCTCGCGAGGATAATGTCATTGGCCAGGGCCTTGTGTATCGAATCGCGCGCTCGCATTTTTGCTTCCATCTCTTTTTCTGTGAGCTTTTCTCTTATGTACTGATAGTCGATGTCTGATCGGGATCTGCAGAGGTCCTGATAAACTTGTTCGATGCTGTCTTCTTCAGACATTGCAGGGGTTCTTGAGGAACTTTTTCACTTCATTGCAATAGCACGAAAGCACCAGTGAAGCGAGAGTGTAAATTGTTTGCCGCAATACTTTTTCATTTACTAGAATCCTCGAGCTCTGTCGTGAAATATTTCCTTCGATGACATTCTACTTTTCTTTGTTCTGTTTTATTTTTTTTGCTTTCGTGTGGAGCGCCAACACTGAGAATAGAATTCTTTGTTCTCATGGTTGGCTGGGTCGACTTGCGCCAACCTTTTCTTTGTTCGGTGAGGTCACGAGAGGATCTGGATATACCTAATCGGGCCATTTTTGAAGCTTGCGGATGTCTCACTCCGTTTCTATCTTGATTGTGTAACGGGTTTGATCAAGTCAGAAAAAGCACCCAGAGGCCCTACAGCTTGCTGCGATAGTGATGCAATTGATGAGTATCTCAGTACCTGGTATCAAAATGGAAACTGGTGTTCTGTATTTAAGGTGGGGTTTGGCTCAGATGCACGTGCAACCGAGTTCACGGAGCGTAACCCTACTTTTTATAAAACTCGAGTGATTTTAGCAAGTCCGAATGAGTGTACACTCTAGTAAAACACTGTTTGGCTTAAATAAGGGCCCGTTTGGCTTAGACTAAAATCGAATAATTATCCAGGGTCTACTATATAAATTAGAGTTTTTTGATCGATACGAATAATACCTTGTATTGAATCAACAAATTGTTTGGCTCGTTCAAAGGTTATTTATAAAGTACCACTCCGAATCAAGAGATCTGGCTTGATTCGGAATAATATATATAAAAAGTGAGTATAGATTAGCACCTGTATTTGCGTTATTCGCTTATTCTACCTAATGTAAATACTACTATATTATCTACCACTTTTTATATATAAACCCCTCTATATATATATATATATATATNTTCGTTGTATCTTTAGACTTTAAATTCTAGTAGTATTCTAGAATCCTTTTATCCTATCTAAACAATATTTGTATCGAATATAGCTCCGGGTTATATTCGATAATTATTTAAGATTATTCCGAGTTTTGTGAAAACAAGGGTACGCTACCGAATTAATTAAAATTTATTATTCCGAGCTAAATAGGCCCTAAGGAAGCTTTATAATTGATTTTTATAAATGATAGTTTCTATAACCCTGTAATATATATAGCGCGTCTTTATTAGTGGGGGCATGTAGGGGGTATATAAGGGGGTATATATATAGAAGTAGGTGGTATTACATTAGGGCCTGTTTAGCTCGGCGTGATTCTAAATATAGATTCAGGGTCTACTATATAAAATAGGAGTTTAGTACTTTATACGAGTTACCCCTCGTATCGAGTCTACAAAACGTTTAGCTTATTTATAGTATGAACAGAAAATAGTACTCCGAATATAGTGATCTGGCTTTATATGTAATGTCCTATATAAATCTACCGTATAGGAAAAAGCTGTATTATAACACCTAAATCTATAACTCGCTTAATCCACCTAGCGTAAATACTACTACTTTATCTACCACTTTTTATATATAATTATATATCTATATATTAATTGTAAAATCTATTATTCAAAGACGTCGTACACGTAATAGGAACGCTAAAAATATAGTATTTTAGCTATATCTAGTACATTCACCGCTTCTTTGTACTACCGGAATAACTTCTATATACAAGACTCTACAACATACGTCTAAACTCACTAGGATTTACACATACGAGTATAGGAAAAGATAATTTGATCTAAACGGTATTTAGATTATAGTTAATCCAAAGTTATATTCGATAAGCGAATAGAGTTTTCGTGGGTTTTATGAATACCGGGGTACGCTTCTGAATATTATATTCGGAATTACGGCGAGCCAAACAGGCCCTAAGGGCCTGTTTGGCTCGGAATAATAAAGTTTTATTGATTCGGTAGCGTACCCTTGTTTCCACAAAACTCGGAATAAAGTTAAATAATTATTCGATAAAACTCGGTGTTTTTATTCGATACTATATCGTTTGGATGAAATATCTATAATTATTATTCGCTTGTGTGATCGCTAGTGGAGTTTTGTTGAAGTTATTCCGGTAGTATATAGACGCAGCGAATGCAGCGGATATAGCCAGAATTGCTACAGTTTTAGCCTTCCTATCGCGCGTACGACGTCTTTGAAGAAGGGATGTTATAATATGTATATATAGGGGTTTATATATAAAAAGTGGTGGATAATGTGGTGGTGTTCACGTTGGGTGGAATAAGCGAATAATGACACCAATACAGGTGCTGACCTGTACTCACTTTTTGTATGTGTTATTCTGAATCAAGCCAGATCTCTTGATTCGGAGTGGTACTTTATAAATAACCTTTGAACGAGCCAAACGATTTGTTGATTTAATACGAGGCATTATTCGTATCGATCAAAATACTCTAATTTGTATGGTGGACCCTGGATAATTATTCGATTTTAGTCCGAGCCAAACAGGCCCTAAGCGAGTTTAGAGAGTGTGTATGTCAGATCAGGATTTTTCTTGTATCGCCAGGTTTATATGGTGCACTTGGGTTGAGGCCAGATTTTGCATTCGGACGAGTACCTTTATATTACAACTGGTTACAAGCTAAACGATTCTGTAACTCGTTACGAGTTAAGCTCGTATCGGGGTTGTAAACTCATATTTTGTATGGTACACCCAGGTGCAAGGCCCGAGCCAAACAGGCCCTAAACAAGCCAGTACAGTGCAAAATAGGACGCTGAATTCTCGTTCGGTCAGGAGTTCTAATTTATTTCATATCATGCCATCATATCACATTTCATGACGTTGTTCCGCTAGCAATGCTGGGTAATTGTCATTAAGCGGGAAACGGGCCTCTCAAGAATTAGCCGCGACACGAATAGATTACTATCTCGACGCATTTGGATTCTGGTCGTCTCATGCTTCACAATTTTGGATCAGCTGGGTGGCGGATTGATTAATTCGAGATCTGGATCTGGGGGAAGTTGTGGGGTGCGTGGAGAATCTGGGGTTAAGTACAGGTGATCGTCCTATTGTACCGTATCCTCTTGTGTAAAGAGCGGTCTTGGGTCGGTTGAATCTTGACTGATGGGGATAAAGTCAATATGGCTGTTATCTGTTATTGCCATCCTGGGGAATTCGTTTTCAACGGCTCTCAGCATCCGGTGGTTGTTTGATAGGAGTATAAGAACGTGGTGCTGCGTTTCTCCTTCTTGCTCTCGCAGTACACACTCATCTCATGCTGGTATAATCATCTCGTCCATCTACCATGTTTCATTTTATACGTCTCCTCGCTCTCGCGGCCTCGGTCAGCGCACATTACACCTTCCCCGCTCTCATCGCGGGAGGAGTCACCACTTCGGAATGGAAATACGTCCGTCAATGGACCAACTACCAATCCAACGGCCCCGTGACCGACGTCTCGAAAGTCGATATCCGTTGCAATGTCGGAGGGGCCACCAAACAGGCCTCGGGGATCCAAAGCGTCGCCGCCGGATCGAAAATCGGCTTCACGGTTGCCCCAGATATCTACCATCCTGGACCTCTCATGGCGTACATGGCGAAGGTTCCAGCTGGGAAGACGGCCGCGGACTGGGATGGGAGCGGAAGTGTTTGGTTCAAGATCTTCGAGCAAGGTCCGAATTTTGGGAGTAGTTTGACTTGGCCTAGTAACGGTTCGTCTACCTCTTCTTCCCTCTCCAACACCATATAACATACCCCTTTTCCCAACCTAACAATCCACCCTCTAGGCATGACCAAAGCCGAGTTCACCATCCCCCCCGCCACGCCCTCGGGCGATTACCTCTTCCGCATCGAACATATCGGGCTGCACTCCGCTTCGGGCGCCAATGGAGCGCAGTTCTATATCTCGTGCGCGCAGATCACGGTTACTAATGGTGGCAATGGGACGCCCGGCCCTCTTGTTGCGTTCCCGGGTGCGTATAAGGCGTCGGATCCGGGGTTGATGATTAATATTTATTATCCGGTTCCGACGAGTTATGTGATGCCTGGGCCGAAGGTTTGGAGTGGGTAGGG
>LT855417.1:2692069-2723898 GCA_900184765.1 Hymenoscyphus fraxineus
TAAGCGAGGTACGGATTTTTGTGTAATCGAGTATTGAGGGTTATAACTAAATCCACTTCCGCCCTCGCCTAATGTGCCATTGGTTTTTACTACATTGCGCATAAGAATCCTAGTCATTACTCCGTAAACGCTATCAAAAGTCTTTATGCTAAACGTCTGGTATAGATAACTCAATTGTTACATTTTACACAGTTGTTAGATTTGAAATAGCTGTCCTATTTTATATAGATGTTCTATTTTACATAGATGTTCTATTTTACATAGATGTTCTATTTTACATAGATGTCCTATTTTACATAGGTTGATAAGAAGTGAAAAGAGTTAGTTATTTGAAGCTATTTGTATAAGCTTTTTTTGGTTATATATTGTTGCTAGGAATATGGAAGGCCAGAGTGCCAGAAGAGTGGTATTCAGATGACTAGGATCGAAGCTAAGTAAGTACTGTGGGCAGGAGCCTGGCTTGTATGGCCCTGGCATATGCCTCTCCTTTGTTGTACACTCCTGTTCCACTCTATGCAGGCAGGTTCCGTGCGGTGGAAAGCACTGGTCAGTATGATCCTGACAACATAAGCTCTTTAGGATGATATTGCTATAACTATTACCTATGCACTTCCAGTTTTTTTGGCTGTACTTACTTGTGTACTTGGTATAGTATCTATGAATCGCTTAAGTCTTTGTATATTACTTTGTTGCGTTAGGATAGAGTAGGGGATACTTGAGAAACAATGTCAAGTACCAAGCCTCAAAGTAGGTATCGCCAACCCAAATATCCAGTTGTACAGTACATATGCGAGGTCCAGGAGATATAACGAGTAGTATATGAAGGGAATAGTAGCTAGTAAGACATACGCGCGTACGCTTTATCTCTTTGACGTATCATATATACATCGAGGATTTTAGGTTCAAGGCATCCACTTTTAGTCTTAGTATTTACGAAGTACTGTAGCAATACTACTACTTGAGTGGTGCGGAGAAAGTTAGACCAAGCCCTATAGCGCCCCTATTTATGATTCGGATTAGTCTGTCTGCTTAGATAGGAACTCTGAAACTTGAAATCCGACAAAGATATGTAATACGTCGAGGACATGCTCCGTATCTACGCGTCAAGTATGGACGATGGTGACGGCAACTCTGAGCCTAAGTAAACAAACCTATCAGACTCTGCTGGGATAACTTCTACGACAAATCCTACGTGATCATTATCGAAATCGTGCTCAGGTCCTGCGGTTTTTGATAATGCTAACTCAACCGCGAGGGCTAAGGGCAGGAAATATGAAGTTATTAATAGTTTGTACATTACTACTAGCTCTCATTATCTGTTCGTTCTTACGTAATACAAAAGTATACTATTTAATTATAACTCTATCTACTAGCGCGTTTAAGCGAATATAAAGTAACCTTTTTAGGCGACCTATGATATCCCCTGGACAGCCTCGGGGATTTTTCACGTAGATCAAGGACGTGCACGGCTTTTTTGCTGTACTTCGAAGTAGCTCCTTGGTTTACGGAGATTTAAAGTGCCAAATCCTTGTTAAAGAATCCCCCGGCTGTCCAGGAGATAAAGGTTAATAACCTACCTAATAATGTATATAACCTTGAGCTTGTTCTTTTACAAAAAGTACCAGGTATTCAAGTACTAAAATATGTCTGTATTAGCTAAAACTATGGGGCAACTGTACATTATATCATGGTGTTGAAAGATGAAGATAAGGAAGCTGCTGATGACGTACCTCAAGCTCCCAGGTTCATACCTCCAATGTGTTGATGCTTGGCGAGGGAGGAAGGAGGTGCGGAATGCGTAAGCGGGAGAAACTTTGTAGGGCTCGCTAAACTTGGTGCTTGTTTGAATACCTCCGTACTTTTCCTTCTCCAATGCTTTATATATTTTCTTGGATTTTGGTTCCGACTCCCTTTAGAACGTCGCAGTAAGTACCGGATGGTGCAACCAAAACTTTATTCTCCACTCCCGCTCAGATGAGACACCATTTCTTGGTGATGCTCTCCCTTCTTGATCATGGTTCTCGAGCTTCAGAGGTCATCGTGGAAGGCTTGCTTTCTGCAGAAACTTACTCCTTGATCCTCATGGATATATCTTCTCAATTAAGGTGATGGGAATTTTCCCCAGAGCGATAACCGATCAGCTCATTCGCCAAGAGTAATGAGTGTGAGCCATATGTAATCCAAGTTGTAGCCAGTGCGGTACTTAGCTTGTCAGAAGAACATTCAAGAACTCGCCCTTTATGTGCATACACTCACCCTCATTTCTTCCTGGAATGATGCTTTTTTAGCAGTGCCTACTATCACTCTCGAAGGAATGAAAATCCGTCAGGATATTCCTTATACCAACCGACTTTTCATTCAATATGGTCCTCCGGGTGTCACTTGGAGTCAAGTCTATAACCCGGTTACCACCCTGACCAGTCTACGCCCTAATGCCCCTGCGAACGTTAAATTCGACGTTAAACTCGAACTCATTATCTGGCTTCTCATCTGTGTTGACGGACAATGCAAAAATATTGGGACGCCGCATGCTAGCGCAGCATATGGCATGTACTTTGGTCCACACTCCCCATATAATCAATGCTCTATGCTTCCACAAAGCGTGAATAAAACAAATGGCTCCGCAGAACCTTTTGCTGTGATGAACGCCGTGAGTTTTGTGAAAGACCAGAGCACCAGACCGATATCTGCTATCGGCCCCTAGAAGAAGGTTGTCATCCGAACGGATTCTTCGTATGGTAAGCACATTATTTCTTTCTCTTTTCAACTGTCTTGGGACTGCAAAGACTCAGATTACCGTTCGTTCTTTGCTTTCTCGCATTCTAAGTTGACCCGACAATCCTTTCTGTACGGCAATCTGATACTTGCTGACTGCCGTACCCCAGCTGTTGAATGTCTTACGAAAAACATATGGACATGGCAAGACAACGGATACAAAAATGCACGAGGTATTCGAAACCGCCAACCTCGGCCTCATCTATGACATTCACCACTTACTAGAGGATGCCAGAAGAGAGCCTGGGATGAACATCAGATTTCAGCACGTAGCAAGACAGACACGTCAAAAACCAGGGTGCGGATCGTCTAGTTGAGCTTGCCTTCGGATGGGAGTCCCAATTTACATTTCGCACGGAGGAACCTGCGTTTCCCACAAACAAATGGAAACACGCCTCAAAATACGCCAAGGAGCTTTCGCCTAGTGAGGTCGTCCCTATTCACGAGATTCTCTCCCGTCTTGAGTGGCCTCTTCCGCTGAAGCGAGAAAATCGGTGGATTGATAGTATTATTTCTTTTATGATTCGTGGGAATTTGCTACTTGAAGAGCGCGCGGATTTCCCGGCGCTTTTTCAGGCGAGATTTGGAAAGTTTTGGAGAACACAGATTGCAAAGGAGAGAGGCAAGATTACCGAGGAGTTGGCGTATACTGAGAGGGCATTGAATGATCTCCCTCCTGGCGAGGGAATCAAGGGCTCGCGTGAGTGGATTGGGTATCATGAGAAACTTGCCCAGCTTGGGACGCTGCTTGCAAGGATATCTGAGGGTAGGGCTGAGATATCTTCCTGGCTTTTCTAATACATGCTCACCTTTTTGATAGAGGAATTGGATGATGGCAAGCATTCGCATATTGTTTGATTTCTACGTGGCTGCTAATTAGGCATTTGCAATGATGGATGAGTTATAGATGGGAAGCGATTGTTTTGGCGCAAATTTGTTGATCAAGTATGCTTGTGCTTTGTAATTAGGGTTAGTGAGGAGATTTGGAGCAGGCCTTCCTTAGCACTTATGAATTTGATAAATCAAATACATGTTGTTACTCGATTAAGCAGTATTTTGAAATAACGCCGGGCCAATAACTTGCTATATTTCGTCAAATGTCGAATCAACCGTTTACATCTCGTCGCTGGTGTCTTCCGTTCGGACATATTTTCTTATACATGTTATCCGTGGGTACATGAATTTGAGTGCTTGGCTAAATAACATATATTTATTATCATTGTTTTAATTGGATGAGCGAATTAATTTGAATCGATTCTTATCATAATTAAACTATTCTTTATTTGGTAAATAAGAAATACTACTTCGCACTCGTGGTAGTACTGTAACAGGAAAGACTCGCATGTTAGTTTTACTTACTTTAATGGTAGATGATTTGTAATATAACTTTACGGTTTTGTTTCAGACATATTACGGATATGTTATCGGGAGCTTCTAGATGGAACCTCGTTTATTTTGGCGTTGATTGGCTGATACGTGGTCGTCAACATGCAGCTAAACATTGAAAGGGTTACACAAGTATTCAGCTCAAGTTAATACGGACGATACACTGTCTATTCGCTTAAAGTCTTTGTTAGAACAACTGCGAAAAAACTCGAACTTTCGTCATTCACTTGGAAAAGACATCTTCGTGAGGAAGTGTGATTTGCTTGTACTTGTCTATTTTCTGAAAATCTCTCGGTAGTGGATTCTTCGCGGATCACCCCCATCTAAACTCCGTCTCAAACCACGCGATGGCTTGTAAACGCCGCATAAACTCCACAAATACCGGAAGGTTAATAGATATGACATCACACGACACCACATGTCAATTATTACCACCTTATCTTACGGACTCCTAGTAGTTTATTGGATACTAGTTTACATTTTTAGGTTTATTTCGGCGACGACGGAATCCTACCCCATATATTCTTGACTCCAATCTTTACTTCTCTTTTCCAATTCATAGATAAGACCAGGTGGGAAGTTCTTGAATCAGAGTAAAACAGAATCTCTCACAGAAAATATGACTTCGAACCCCCTAGCCACAACCTCAATTGAGGCCTCAAATCTCTTCAATGTGAAAGGGCTCATCGCCGTAATCACAGGCGGCGGATCAGGTAATTCACTCCTCCCAGAAACCAACAATCACTTCTAACAGCATCTTAGGAATCGGTCTGATGATGGCCAGAGCTCTAGCTCTTAATGGTGCCTCAAAAGTCTACATAATCGGCCGTCGAGCCAAAGTTCTCGAAGAAGCCTCAAAGTCCATCGCGACACCTGGCATAATCGTCCCCATCGTGGGGGACGTAACTTCCCAATCCACAATGGAAAGCATCGTTCGAAAGATCCAGGATGAAGTAGGTTATATCAACCTCCTCATCGCCAATTCCGGGATCCTCGGACCTGGACCAGCGCAGCCTCCAAGTAGCTTCACCTCGGTTTCGGATTTCAAGAACTCGTTTCTGGGAGCCGGAACTGAAGCGAGTGGACAGGAGGGCTTTGAGAGGTTCGTGGATACGTTCAGGATTAATACTGCCGCGGTTTGGTACACGATTGTGCAGTTTCTTGAGCTATTGGATGAGGGGAATAAGAATGGAAATGTAAAGCAGGCTAGTCAGGTTATTGCGACAGGTAGCATTGCGGCTTTTTTGAGAAAGGTAGGAGGGGGTTATGCATACGGGGAGTCTAAGAGTGCTGTTATGCATATGGGTAAGCAGCTTGCGACGGGGCTGGCACCTTTTGGGATTAGAGCCAATGTTCTTGCTCCTGGATGTAAGTGATCCTTCCTTTCAGATGACGCTGTGATCAAATTTGCTTCGGAAATTGAATATCAAGATTGAAGCTTATCGACTAACCTTTGTCTCATAGTATTTCCCTCTGACCTAGCAGCGGGCATCATTGGCGATGGTGTTTTTACACGCGACCAAATCCCACTTGAAAGAGTAGGAGATGAGGAAGATATGGCCGGTGTTATTTTGTTCATGGCTAGTAGAGCAGGAGCCTATTGTTCAGGAAATGTTATGACGATTGATGGAGGGCGTATGTCAGTATTGCCGTGCTCATACTGATGAGTTATATTGTATGATGGAAGAATGAGATTTGTAACATTAAAAAAGGGATGAATGATATTATCGCAGAAAATGTCATGAAATGATTGAAAAAGAAAAATGGGAGTGCATGATCTCAAATGCGAAGCTTGTCAAAAATAAGTAGAGTAATGGCACCTCCTCTACTCTACTAACAGGGGTTTAAACCCTAACTAGTTTACTCAAGTATTTAGCGCATATTGACTAAGTCGTACGGAGCCAAGTCCGCCTGAGCGCCCATAATGCGCCAAGGGGAGTGTACGACTAAGCGAGTGACCAACTAAGCGAGTAACAGACCAACAAACATTTCTCTGAGGAGTAAATATAACAGCGATGACGAGAGAATATAGAAAAAGCTCGAGAAAAATAGTATTACTAAATATCTAAATATATGGTAAAGGTCCGTGCTTAGAAAGGGCTTTTACAATAGATAAAACTGCAGTACATAGAGCCCCTGAACAAGAAATAGGGGAAGTAGCGAGCGTAGTAAAAGACTTTGTTATACTCGAGTCTTTTAAAGTCACCGATTATGTGACAGATAAAAACAGAACACTCTTTTCCATCAACTAAGCGCTAGTAGATTACTCGAAACCAGCCATCCTGCCTACACAAGCCATATAAAGAACATCTAAGAGGCACCAGAAGATCCAGAGCCATGATCAACTCTATACCCCCCAGGTAGCGTAGGAAGCCCTGCAAAACCTCATCAGCAACCCCAACCACACACAAAAAGAATCCCAAGCAGAAAAAAAAAGAAAGAAAGAAAAACTCACAAGAATCAATATCCTCCATCACAACCCTCTCCTGAGAACACCTATTCATCTCCGCAATCCCCTGCAACCTCGCCACCGCCCCACAATTCACATAACACGGCGTATCCAGAATCCGCTGCAAACTATCCTCCTTCCATCCAAACACGTAATCCGCATGATTCGCATACCCCGTTCCATCCCCGAAGCTCCAGACGAACGGGTTGCTCCCGTCTTCTGGCCAGTCGTCGGGGTTGTTAAAGGGCTTCGTGTCCCAGATTACTTCGAACATGACTTGGGAGGTGCGCACGGGGTGGGAGGCTGGACATGGACCGCTGGATTCGAAGGTGCCGGTGGAGGGGTAGGACATGTGGGCCATGCTTTGGGAGGTTAGTGCGTACTTCTGGTAGGGGGGAAGGGGCGGTTACTGGTCTGGACTATCGAGGTTTACGCCGTCCCAGCAGTTGGGGAAGCGTAGGGAGGTCATGAGGCCTTCTTTGCAGACTCGGTTGGGGAAGGCGATGGTTTCGGGACCGCGGGTACCGAAGGTGTCGAGACATGTATAGGTTAGTTGGCGGAAGCGGGCTGCGTCGTTTAGAGACCTGGCGTAGATATCTCCAATGAACATTCGGAATCCCTAGTTACTATTTCAGTATATTCCAGCAGATCAATTTCTCAGAAGGGACTTACCGGTTTGAAAGCCTGGACTTTATCCTTCTGTGCAGTATCGTACAACTAGGCGATATGAGAGTCAGTGTTAGTCTCTTAGGGAAAGGATCGGGAGAGACGAACAGGATCTTGCATGTAATACACAGTCATTCCTCCTCCAGCAGCTCCCTCAAACCCAGCATTCGCCAACTGAGGAACCCTCTTATACGTCCCATTCCTAGCACGAAAATACAGAACCGCCGTCCAGTAATTCGAGAAGTCGTCGGCGAACTCACATGTTGTACATGATGATTCGCCCGGCATATCTTTCTTGGGATCCATCGTGGCATTGAATGAATTCTAATTTCGTTAGAATGATGCGCGGTTTAGCTGAGTTGTAGATCAAGGGAAATTAGATACTCACACCTCCAACAATCTGGTGAACATGAGGAGAAGGAATAAGACCAGGGCTGACCAATGGGTCCAGTCGCTGAGTGACTAGCTGAGAACATTGGAATCGGATGAGAGCATCACCAGCTCCGGTGAGCGCCAGAAAGAGAAGTGTATGCCAGTGCATCGTAGAAGCCTGAGGAAAGTGCAGAATCACAATTCGAAGTACAGATGAGAAGGAGATAAATTAGGGAGGACTTCGTGGGGGACCGTGAAATAAGTCTCTCTTCGTCAATAGTTGGTTAAATCATCGATGCACACTTTCCGTATTCGATACTCGAAGACTGAATTGCCGAAAATAAGTAGTGATAACCATAGATATCGGAATTACTCCTATCGGGAGCAAGACATATATGAAAATAGTCCAGGGTACTTTTCAACACCCTATTACATTATGCTTGGAAGTATAAGTGTCGGCAACTTTATATTCCATTGCACTCGGGCGTGGCCCTTCTTTCCGGGACGATCCGAATATGGTAAGAGCTGCCCAATATATTGACCTGGAACAAAACTAATTCATAAGGCTAAACAGGCTATCATATCGCTCTATATTGTAATCGAGAACATCGAGTAACCTCAGCCCTTTCTCTGGTTTAGTATGAGGGGCTATTGAACTGCCGGATATATGGGTATGCTTGTTGTATCGCTATCATGATATCGATGTTCAAGGACCGTTTGTGGCGATACTGGATTTAACAGACTAGGACTGAATGATAGATGAAGAACGATAAATGCAAGTTTGATAGGAAGCAAGAAGACCAAACAGGACTTGTTAAGGAACCATCGTGTTTCTATTTGCTACTGATCCTTTGCCCCGGGACCGGAAGAACCATAAGAGGATCCGCAATAAATATTCAAACCAAATAGATAGCAATATCAACCAAAGAGCAACCCGGTGCGGGGTTTGTGGGGGCACTTGCCAGGGTACGAACGAACACCAATAGGCGTGGATCACTAGGATACCATAATTAGCCGTCCAAAGAACTCTGGTATCGGTGTACACAAGGAGAGCTATGTCTGCCACTCAGCTCTTCAGAAATACTGGCGCTGAATAACAGGAATACAAAAGCAAACAGTCCCCCTTGAAGACTTGCCTTCATTTCCAAAGAAGTTCGATTCGAAATCCAAAACCAAGCTCTCTTCAGCCATGCGTCTGACCAACAATCACTTTCTGTTCCTCGTCGCCATCGTGGGTGCCAATGCTGAGAACAAATGCCCTACCACAGACTACGCCTGCTTGGACGTGATAAATTCCAGTCTCTGCATATCACAAAACGCCGTGAATGCCCAAACAGACGCAACGGCCAAAGATACATTGATAAAATGTGTGGAATATGCGCAAAGTGCAAGTAATTTGACGGGCTCAGCCAAGGTAAGAGTGATAAATAGAATAGAAAATACCAAAGAATGTTGCTGATGATCGAAAAAAGTACTGTCGATGCACAGGGTGCCACTCTGCGCCGATAAACGCCGCTCTGGAAGCATTATTTCCACAACCGTGCTCAAGCTACTGAGCCAGATTTTGGGATAGTTGGAAGGATGATGAAAGAAAGAGTAATGGCAAAGATATCCTCGAATGGAGAGTCACAATTGTCGGTAAAAGGATCGAGGTCGAGATCGTGTTGCGTCAATCGAGATCATTGTTTCGTGATAGTCAACGTTATAATGTGATCCTGCTGAGAAAATAGTTACTTGGGTATCTTTGTTTATCTTTCTTTACACAGGGAAGTATCAGTCGAATGTGACTTTCTTGCCCTCAAACTTAGCCGTTTTCTGCATGTCCTTTGCCTTCTTAGCCGCTTGCCAACTCGCGTGTAATACACCTGCATCGTCCTTTTTACCCAATCCTCTCTTCCCATCTCCAAGTGGCCCAACATTTTCGCCTGTAGCCCCAGATGTACGCCCGGCACCAGCGCCAAATTTTTGCCCTCCTCGTCCACGGCCTCTTCCTCTGCCAGAATTTTTGCCTTCGGCGCCCCTTTTCCCATCGCAGCCATCATCCCTACCTGTGACTTCGGCCACCGAACCCTGTCCAGTTTTGATGTGATTTGCTCCTTGACCAAACTTTTTTTCCCATATCGCCCTCCGTGCCATCTGACCTGGTCTGTTCTTCTTCCCTACAGGAGCAATACTTTCAAGCTCCTCAATGTCGGAGCCGTCTGATTCGGAGCCAGAGAAATACCCACCGAATAATGTTGGAAGAAACGTGGTTTTCTTGGTAGGAGGTTTCGCTTTCAAAGGCTTTGACCTTGATTTGCGCTCAGGCTGCGGGGATAGAGAGGGTGACAGAGAGAGGTCCAATGGTCTATCTTCTGTGTGTGATGACACTTTAGTCCGTTTGATTGACGATTCTGCCTCTAGCTCTGAATCAGATTCTGAATCCGAGGACCCCAGACGATTCTCAAATTTAGATAGAGCGTCTGAATCCAAATCCGATTCTTGATCGCTCTCTATAGCTTTTCTGCGTCTGGGTTGCTGCGGTTCCTCTTCAGCATCGCTGATGCCATCCCACGATCTCAAATCTGATTCAGATATAGAGTCGTGCTTGACTTTTGCCGCCTTCATCTCCTCTCCGACATTTCGATTTGCAGTAGATTTGACCTTTGTATTTGTCGGCGGAACCGTATCTCTCTTGCCCTTCCCCTTGGCCTGTTGTTCTGGCATTGGGATTTCCATAACCATATAAAATCCTTTCATTATCTCGCCCATCACAACCTGCACACTCGGCGTCTTCAGCATGCCACTCGTGACATTATTCCTCGCCTTGATCATCTCGTCCGGCAGTTCGTCGCCTTGACCGTCCTTTCCCGCGGCCTTCTCTCTTATTTCCTCTGGCAAGCACACGGCGTCGGCCATCTTCTTTACCTTGCAAATGGTCTTGCACAGGTACTTTTCGGCTATCTTCTCGATTTCCAACGTTTTCAATGCCTCGATTTCCCGATTGATCCTCTTCCTATCTTCCAATCCTTCGACTCCCTTGGCTTTCGCATTTTGCAGCCGTTTTCCGAGCTTCTGTCGCGCAAAGCCTTTGGGGGTCTTGAGAGCTCGATGGAGAAGCTTTTGGCTTTGAGTGAAATGCTCTCGGATCTCCTCTTTTTTCCGCTGGATTGGATCTGCGGGGGAATCAGGGGTGACACGTTTTCGTTTCGGCATGTTGTCGAATGGGGAGGGGGTGGTTGAGTTGGGTCAGACTTAGGGTCCTCGTAGTGAAGATGCGACGATGATTATGAGGGGACCTTTTGCGCAGCGCAGCCTTGTCGAGTTTTTTTGTGGGGCACAGGCCTTGCAGGTGATCCGAACATGTGCCGAACTCCCGATAATGATCCGTTACCACTCGGATGAACGCGGTCCGAGTGTACCTATCGCAACACATTGCCCAGTGTAAGAGATACGGTTATTACTCTGAATACATCTAGGTTAAAATGATATTATCCTAAAAACCTCGCACAATGAAAACGGTCATACGAGCCGTTCGAGATAATCTAAATCAATATATCTTTATTGACCTATGATTTAGGAGGTGCCAGGTCCGAGTCGTACACCATCACAACCACGAAGACGAACTCGAAGTGTACGTTACCAAGGACAGCTCTTTCAACCTCCTCAAAAAATCTGGAAACCATAGATTGAGTACTCTACGCACTATTCTATACGTCGAAAATTCCTACCGGTATTCATCCATTAAAGGAACATTCAACATCTCATCACGACTGATTCGGCTCTGGGTCCTGACGCGACGTCGAGTTTCTACTTGGATGTGACGGTTTAGCGAACCACAGGAACAACAAGGACTTGCAGGTCACAGGCCTTTCATGTGGTAGTTGTCAAATGCCATGTATTTTCCACTTTAGTATATACTTTCTCCAGGCTCATTTTCACCCTCAAACTTCCCCAAAACTAAATACAAAGAAAAACTAACACTAATCTCAATCTATGTACAGAACAGAGACACATATACATGTGTAGGCATATATACAGATACTATCTACAAACCAGGCAACTCTGAGATCTAGCAATCTATTGAGTTTTTGATGTATCTACCCCACAGAAGAGTCCTAAGCGAGTCCTAAGCGCGCCCCTTGATGGTAGGTGCCTTGAAGGTGGAGCCGATGGGTCCCCATTTGATGTTGGAGTAGGTGACGGAGGCGCTTGGGCTGTTCTTCTCGACATCTTCTGGCTTGCCGGAGTCGCGCGAGCATGTTCCTCGAGAGACACCGGGGGCCGACGCATCTTTCTCTGGTGGATACGGAGCATCGAGCCAGAGCATGCTAAAATTTGAAGTCAGTATTCGGATTTATTTGATGTAAAAAGGCGAGTAGAAACGTACTTAGCGGTGTGGTCATCCCAGATACTCATAACCAAAACCATTCCTCGTTTGATGGCCCCGCCCATGGCCTTAAGTCCTCCGCGGTCCTTGAAGACGTTCTGGTCTCCAAAAGCTACCTTCTGCTTGGCACAGAAGTCGTCAGTCAGAGAGTTACCTCCGGCGCCCACAACGGTAGAATCAGAGTTGGCAAATGTCTTTCCGTTCTGGACATAGAATCGCTTAATCTCTTTCAGGTCACCATTAGCAGTTCCATCGGTGGAGATGAATTGAGTGACCACGGTCATTGGCTTGGCCGTGTCGAGAGTTTTACCAGGACCGTAGAAGCCAGTGTTTCCCATACGGAAAGAGTTGAAGTCACATCCGTCCGCGTCACAAAGAGAGGAGTATCGGGATCCAATACCACAGTCAGTTCCCTCGCATCGAGTCTGACCTGTAACGGAGCATGGATGACTATTGCATTGTCAGTCACGCAACTCCATTTTCGGCGAATCTTTCTTACGGAGTGTAGGCAGTTGAGATGGAATTGCCTTCCCAAATATCCATCTCATTACAGCAAGTTCCGTATTGCCCGCCTCCAGCATTTGGGTCATTGGAGGCAGGGGTCCAACCCACCGAGTTTGCCTGTGGAAGTGTGAGCCAAAGCTATCTTTAACATCACTTAGAACAAAACTTACCTCTCCATTGATAAACTTTACATCTTGAGGGCATTGAGCATCGCAGTATCCCGTTCCAAACTTTGCACCAGCCTTGTTTGTCGAGTATTTGGACAAGCCGCCATCCTCGGCCATCTCGGAGAAATAAAGAGCGCCATTCAAACCGCAGGGAAGTTTGGACACGTCTACGTCAAATGTGAATTCTTGGTTCATGAGCTGCGAATTTCTTAGCATAACTTTCTCTAACTCAGGAGATAATTGGGAACAGCTGGAGACTGTATAATCGAGTCTCGGTTTTGGTCAGAGAATCAGAGGGGAGCTTTCGTACCTTGAGCATTTGATATTTCGTATCACTGGCCATAAGGTATGTACGAGAACCAACGTTGACATTGTCTCCCTTGGTCACAAAGTTAAGTTTCAATGAGTTGCCAGAGGTCGTGATTCCATAAGTAGCAGAGTAATCAGCTCCTTCCAAGGCGCAATTTGCGGCACATTTTTTCCCATCCGGGCAAGCAGTCGCGTTCCAGGTATTGCCAGTATAGCAGTTGGTATACCTATAGTCACTTCATCAGCACTTTCCCTGGCTGATAACACAAAAACAAAGAAAGTATCCTTACCCTTCTTTGGTGTGGAGCCACCTCCAGTTGGCATCAATAACAATGGATTGTGCTTTCGAGGTACATCCACTAGCGGTACATTGACTGACACTGAGAGGGGGGTGAGTTTCTGTCTTTAAGGTCCCAGCCAATTGGGCGCGGACCGAGACCAGAAGGGCAGAAAAGGTGAGAGCGGACGTAAGCATTCTGAATGACTTGAACTGCTAAGCTTGGTTGCTGAAAAGCGGAATGAAAGGGAGGTTCCCTGGACTTATATACGGAACACAAATATCTCAAATCACTCTTTTTCGCCTCCAGAAATTCAACATTGGACATCATTGGATATCAAATCATGGGATTGCGGGGAGTTAGCCGACGGAGTCTAAGCGACCGGAAAGTTGTGTGCCCCACAGATATTTAGATTGATCCTGGTACATTGTTGATATGTACATCATATTTCAGATCTCGTATGCCGCNATCTGCTATGCTATTATCCGTGTCTCAAGCCCCCATTCTATAGGTCCAAAATGCATATTCATATGTTGAATCACGTAGAGGCGAATAGCCTGATTTTTCCATACGAGCGCAATTAAGCACCTTGCCGTGTAAGAGACGTGGTTATTACTCTGTAAATACCTCTCTTAGAATAATATTGTCCTGGAAGCCTCGCACAACAAAAACAGGTATACGGAAGGATATAAAGGTTGTAATTAAATCTTGAACTGAAAGCAAATTGTCGTCCAGTGCAGAACTCCATTTTCAGAAGGTCGCCTTTGCACGACACAAAACGTGATAAACATATCGAAAGAAAACCGCCGCCGTACTCAAAACTTGAAAACCTGGGGAAGTCAGGGTCTTGGCTTTCAACTCATTGGACGGCAAATACCTACGCGGGGAAACCTTACTCCTTATGCCGGACGGTGGTTGATGTTCCTTCTTTATTTCAACCACACACCTTCGGCTAAATTCAAAATGTCCCAAAGCGGTTTGGTCCATCCGACCTTGTAATTTCATTGGTGTACGAAATTGGTAAGAAAACAACATGAGCCCCTCTGGTTCATCACATTCAATTGTTCGTTCAACTTTGACTGACACTTTGCTGTGTGATGACCGAGGTCCAGTGCTCAATCTGTCTTTATTGCGAAGTACTGCGCCTTCACCTAACTTTCATGACAGCTGATCTAATCCATAGCCTTGGTACATTCGACATCCACGGTACATTTCCCGCTATTCCGCCAACCAAGTGCTGCAAGGGACCTCACCAAATTCGACTCTCGGGGTCGGAAGAACGAGAGTCATGGTTTCTGACGGCGAGGCGCGTCAATTCATCTATCCCATACCTGGATCTTCGGCGATTATCTCGGGTCACCGCGCCTGTATACTTCTTCTTCTGCACCTGACCAGGCGTCCACACCAAATGGCAGAGAAAGCTCTTTTCATCTCGGCATTTTCCGATCTCAGCTACCAGATCTACAAAGATCTTCAAAGAGAGAGCCAGATATAGAAGGACTTCGGCAGGTTCTCCCGCGTTGGCGGTGTGCTGAAGGAATGTGCAAAGTGGCAGGAGACCTGCTTCTCTTGGACTGACGAGCAAGTGGGTATTGTGAATGTCTAGTTCCTTCATTTTCAATGTTCTTGGAATAACCTGATCATTATCTTTTTTAGAAACCTGCGTGTTTTTGCCAATCTTTCACGGGCCATCGCTTACGATCTAAAGGCTCGGTCATGGGGGACTTAGAAAATTCTCAATTGCATGTCTCTTCTATAAGCTTTCTTATCTTGATACGTCGAAATTGTAGCAAGTCCTAACCTTTTCGGTTTGAAGGCAGTATCACTAAGGTCTTGAGCCATTCGATACTCAACAGTTCGCGTGCGATTTCTGTTTTTTCTTTTCTTCAAACCGCAATCTCACACTCACTCATCAAGACGTATACAGGCAACTGAGGTGCTTGACTTGATCCCATCCTCTAATTGCTATTTCAATGCAACTCCCTTGAACCAGCCTCGACCAGATTGAGGAAACAAAAACGATTTTCAAAAACCCCCACAGCACCGCCACGGCGGCGAGTCCCTGAATTCCAATCCTCGGTCTAGGTACCCGAGAAGGCTGAAAGGAACGTGGCTACACTAAATCAAAAGCAATTCATCCTATCTCCTCCACGGCCGATCTTCGGAAAGAAAGAGCCTGCCTATATATTTGCCATTAAGCAATGCGACACTGAGGCTGAAGCACTTCGTCAAGTCCAAAAAGGATTAGTGACTTGAGACTAATGTATTTGTTTCTTCTCTGGGAGCGTCGTTGGTATATTCACTTGAAATAGGTCTAGCTTCCTGGTTTTTTCTTTTGGTCGAATCATATAGTTGCTCGCCTCGTGCTTTTATCATTTGTGATATTTTGTTTGGTATCTATCTCGAAATGATTTGGTCCGGGTCCTGGAATATTTCTATCCATAGATTTTTATTTTCCATCTGTGTTCGACCATTCCCATCGTTGCTTTTTATTTGACCAAAAAAATATCATGTGGCCAATTACATCGGCGTCTTAGATTGAATATATCAAATCTTTCGTGGATGTTATGAGGCGAGACAAGTATACACAGATTCTTTACTGCATTATTCTCAGCTTTTCAACAAACTGATCTATTTCCAGCATACCTTTGAACACCATGCGGCGTTTCACCCATTTTATGAACATTGTAGTGAGAAGTTTTACGATTTTATTTGATATAGCGCTTTACATTGTTTCTAGGCCGTTCTAATGCCATCGGTGAAAATGAACATTCTAATCCTTGCTAGTCCTGTCTTGGGTTCGAGGTAGAACAACTTTTACTAGTACTCCTCTGGCTTCTTGGTAAAGATGTCTCTTTTAAGTTGAAGTTTAAGGGGGGCGAGGTTTTCATAATAAGGCTAGCTCTATATACAATTACAATTACGCAGAATTTAGTATTATTACTTGAAAAGAGTAATATCGTATATATGATATCATGCAGGATAGTAATAACATAGAGATCAATCGGGAGTATATGTTATATTTATGATACCCTACTCCCACTATCTAGCTTTTAGGGGTTTAAAGGTGTCTCAAGAATTTCGCCCAACTGTCTGATCTGCTAGTTACAATATGATAAATATAAGAGGCTATAGGAAGTCGGAACCTCGTCTGATTTCCGTTTGGAAAAGCAACTGGGTCTAAGTAAAACCGTTCTATCATGAGGAATTTATAATGTGCGTACTATACTCTAATCTATCATTTTGGTTGGTATTGAAGAAAAGGCCAGTCATTTTTTCAAGCATTGTAACAATAGTAAGACCCTGTTGTCATTTTCGTATTTACGCCACTGTTGTCGTAGCATATTGAAGCGCCCCTTGGATGTTTGCCTGCCCGAAACACCTCAGTTGTCCAAAGCAAGGTGCAGCGTAAGAAACTGTTTTCCAAACTGTTAATTATCAATAGCCTTCATTGACCTTTCTTAATTTCATCAGCAATCTTCTCAGCAAGCATATAAACAGAAGCCTGAGGATGCCCTGGAATCGCAAAAGGAAAGGCCGAAGCATCCACAACCCTCAATCCATCAACACCATAGACCTTCGCTTTCGAATCCAGAACTGCCATTGGATCATCCCTCGAACCCATAGAACAAGTCGCACTAGCATGGCAAATATGAAGCAAATTATCTCGGATGTAAGTAGCAATCTGCTCATCACTTTGCACAGCTGCACCAGGGATAATCTCCTCTCCAATCTTAACGGCTTTGGCGGCGGGCGTATTCCACACTTGTCGACCGCGCTTAAATGCAGCTATTAATACTTCCATATCGGCTGGATGGGACAATCGATTCATGTTAATAAGTGGTTGATCTAACATACTAGAGCTTCGGATTGATACATTTCCTCGAGAAAGGGGGGCTAGAATGGTAGCTCCAAATGTACCCATCACGGTGTTGTTCTGTCCAGCACCTGCCGCAACCGAGTATTCGACTTCTGGCCAGTCATCTGGGAGCTCTGAAAGGATGTCTTGTGTTTCTTTCGTGAAGTTATTTCGTAAATTGGCTGGGATTTTCTCAAATGCGAAATGGCCACCTGCCGCGCTGTAAGGCCCAGACGCGTTATGTGTATAATCTTTCAGAACACGAAGTGCGTCTGGGCCGTTTATAAGAGTGGAGCCGGTGGGTGTATTGACTCGATTTGTAGTGAGAAAGAAAACGGGATCCCAAAGGTTTTGCCCCACACCTTCCAAAGCCGATATGACTGTGATATTTTGAAATTCAAGGACAGCTTGTGGACCAATGCCTAAAAGGAAGTCAGTTTGGAACTGATTTTGGATCTGGTGGAATAATAAGACTAGGAATGGCGGCTCACCTGAAACCATGAGTAATTGAGGCGTGTGAAATACGCCAGCAGAAACAATCACCTCCTTATTAGCCGAGATTGTGTACTCCAGTCCTTGTGTTGAGACAACCACTCCAGTTGCCTTCTTATTACTATCAAAAGTTATTCTCATGGCTTGAGTGTGAGCGTACACAATGATTTCTGTCTCCTCAATGGCTTTTTCTAAAAAGCTAGTGTATGAAGAAGACCGAGTGGCATCCCTAGGGTCGATTGTGGATGTGGCGTAACCGGTATACCCTGAAAGAATACCGCTATTAAAACCCGTAGGACTAATCTTGAGACCAATTTCTTGCAGCATTTTATCACCCCAAGTAACCATCGGATCAACGAAGTTCACGTAGGAAACTTGCAGCGGCCCACCAGTAGTGCTAAATGCGGATGGATCGTACTCTGGAGTTGCATTGGCCGAATTTCGCTTCTCCAGATTTGGCGGCGTGAAATGGCAGGACCTTTGGAAATAAGGTAGAAGGTTATCGAAAGTATAACTTTGATCTTCAACAATATCAGCCCATCTTTGATAAGTTCCTGTTGTACCCCGATGATAGCCCATGATGTTGATACCAGATGACCCTCCGAGTGTTTTTCCTTGGGCATAATGAAATCTCCTATTGCCAAATCTGGGCTGGGGAACTGATATGAGTCCCCAATCAATTAGGGGTTGAGGTGGGTAATCTTCTGCACTAGAAATAATGCCCATGCCCAGACTGTTAAAAGGCACAATGCTAAAATTGCCATTATCTGTGTCGTAAAAGCCTCCCGCTTCAATTACAGCCACCGAGGCTGTTTCAGCAAGCCTTGCTGCAATCGTCAAGCCAGCAGTTCCACCACCGACCACTAAACGAGGCTATCAGATGAATGAAGCAGATACATGAGGAGAAGTTAACTCGCCAACGTAATCAAACTTCCCACCGACGCCAGGAACACCAAAAGCACTTGACCGTAAGCGTTTAGCGTGAGTTCCCAGGAGATAGAAAGTAAAACATAATACACGGAATATGAGTGACATGATAAAACAATACTTTTGAATTCAATTGAGAGGAGGAGGAATTACCCCGCACATAAAAAACACGGAAAACCTCATTGTTCGCTCAATCTGTAAGCGCCAAGCTTGTTTATTACAGGAGACTATCATGGCGTACCTGTAATGTGACCCTGCACCGCAGTGAACCCTCGGCTGTTGTTAACAATGTTTCCATGAAGAATTTCTCTAAATATTTCATCTGAAGAACATCTCAAATGTCCAAGATACCAAGATACCTAAATTTGATATGTAGGTACATACAGAAACATGTGGAGTAAATCCTCATTTCTACCTCTCCTCAGCACAGATGAACCTCCTGATTGCTGTTATCTGGCCTTCACAATTCTCTGCAGAATCCAGTCCAATTCTCTACTGCCTCCCTGTTTCTTTAGGAAAGAATCCAACGTAAAAATCGAGCTTCCCCAAGGGTACCCCCTCCTTTCTCAAAATCCCATACGCAGTAGTAACATGAAAATACACATTCGGCAAAACAATACAGTGCGCATACATAGCACCACTCATCTCCACCGGTTTTGCCGGACCCATAGCAGTGAGCTCAGTAACCTCTGCATGTAGATTGACGACATCCTTGTCCGCCTCGCGGAGTGACTTCGCTACCGTCTCAATTCGTTTGTAGAAATCGGCAAATGTGACGAGTTTTTCACTGAACTCTACTGGTTTTCGACCGCTCAGTCTGGCGACTAGGTTTTCCGAGTATTGGGTTGCGATGCGGACTTGTTCTGGTAGTGGGAGCATTTCTTCGTGTAAACGGGCTTCGAGGATTTTGTCCGCGTCGGGTTGCTTCTCAGCTTGATGGAGGATGTGGGACAAGGTGCCAAGGATACCTTGGAGAACCACAATGGACCCGTCGTAGAGTGTGTAAACCATGATGGAAACGAAGCTGAAAAATTCTGAAAACTTGAAAAAAGCTGGTAGATTGTTTTGAATGAAATTTAACGATCTTTCGACTCCCTTTTGTACAAGCCCCGGAGTGTCGGGATGTAGGACTGGCAATAAGAATCTGACTCAGAAGCTATATGTCGCTTACAAACAAGCTGAATTATAGAAACTTGAGTATCGCTCGTAAGCCTCTGCTCGTACCCTCCTATATTAAATCGCTTATCAAGCTTCCTCAAGTCCGGGGCAAACGTTCACCCGCGCCGACCACCATAACCCTCTTAGTTCTCCCGGCCCCGTACTTGATCGTAATATCTCGTGTATTTTCAGAAGCATTCCACAATCGGCACATTTAACAGCAAAATTGCCCAAAATTGGCCGAAATTCAAGAGACAAAAAGCCTTATATTACCCTTGATGATCCTGACGGCTTTATGGTCTCCGGGTATCCCAAGCTGTTCACAAACTCGAACTAATAGCTCGAGGAGTTTTGAGGAAATATCAGTTGGTGAGTCGTGGACGGGTTCTCTATGGTATGATGTGGAGAAAGTAACATTGAAGACCCTTCTTGAGTCACAACTAATATCAATTTTGCGCTTCTGAAATATACATCAATTCCTCAAGGAATGTTCAATTAAGAGGTCAGGGGTTAAGTGATCCATGGTATCCTCCTCTTACTCTATTTTCGCTTCTTATGCTTGCAATTGTCTTCTATTTCCTCAAGCTTACATCGCATCTCGTCCTTCCATTCCAAGTGTTTTATCTGTACATCAGCAAGCTTGCTGTCCATGTCCATCCTCGCCCTCTCATTCTTGGTTTCAAGCTCGAGAATCTTGGTTTGCAGCTCATTGATTTCTATCTTGTTACGCAGTTCCGCGGCATCAGGATACAGAGTTGGACAACATTTATGATAGTGTCGCCTACTAGTCCAGTAGATATTTACATTTCTCGCCTAGTCATTAACGATGTACGATGTCATACCAATACATCCACGTGGAAATCTCAGACACACAGAAAGATCAAGTGAAACATTGCATCAGCGACGTAAAATGTGCTTCAAAGTGGATGATCAATTCCACATATAACTGATCGTCGCATCGCTCAGATTTACCGACATGTTGCTGGAATCTATAAAGCTCCCTTCTCCCTCTCCCCTCGCAAACAAATAGAAGTGCAAACACACTCAAAGGTTTTTTTGACAGTCCTATCTATCGACAATATAGTATATTGTCATATCACTTTTTCTCCCTAGCAATACTCATATATCGCAACATGTCAGACCAACGCAAAAGCCTCAAAGTCCCCGGATTCCCATCTTCTTTAAGCTTCGGGGGGTATACAGACCTAACCGACCTCACGGGAAAAGACTTCGTCGCCGCAAAAGCATCCTCACTCTTCAGGTACGCCGGGACAGACGGCGCCGGAGACCTCTACACCCACCTCTCCTCCGACGAAAGCACCAAGAGAACCGTTCAATTGGCAGCCGAAGTCGAAGCCAAAGTGGGCAAATCCGTTCTCCCAATCTTGGTCGCATATACAACTAATTTATCGTTGGGAGACCCTTGCATCCGTCTGCAGAACGAGACAGAAATCCAGCACGGGTTTTCAAATCTGATCTTGTCGCTGCAGATAGCCGTGAAAACGGCGAAAGAGAAGGGAGGGAGAGAGGTGCCCGCTGCGTACATCATGAATCCTGAATTTTTAGGGACGTGTCAACAGCAAAACCTCTCGCCCGACTTCGCCATGCCAGTTCGCGGGGCACTCCGTGGTGCCCTCGAGTACCGCGCCGTCAAGGGTGACATACCTGAGGACATCACTAACACGCTCAAAGGATATGTTTCCGCCGTCAACTGGGTGATTCGGCTCGTCGCTCGCGACATAACCTTCGGGTGGCAGGCGAACATCTGGGGAGTCGGGAACGCAACTTGGATCTATGACCAGAGCAAAACAGAAGCAGATCTCCGCGAGATCGCGAATCAAACAGTGGATTATATAAAGAGTCTCGGTGTCTACACCGGCGCCTACGCGCCTGATTTCTTGGCTATCGATCGCTATGAAGCTGATGATCTTACCATAAGGGGGTATGGGAATGGATACTGCTACAGTCCATCCGAATGGGAGCGTTTCTATGACTTCTGCTCAAATCTCAATTCCGGGGTCGATGTCCCCGTCATGCCGTGGCAGATCCCCGCGAGTCGCCTTCCGTACAAGACCGAAGCGGTAGCGGATCTCGAGGAGGAGAAATGGGGAACGGGGGGCACTTATCTCTTTGGAGACGAGAGGATTGGGAAGGACTTGCAGAATGTGAATCCGGAGATATTGGGTCTTGAACCGGCTGGGATGATGGGAATGAAGGATGTGAAGACCTTGTTGGGTAAGAAGCAGACGTTCGATTTGTCTCGGCCAGCGTATGAGGGGCTCGCTCAGAAGGGTATCTTCGCTGTTCTATTGGGAGGCGGCGCTACAACGGGGATTGCGAGTACGATTGGGCAGACGGGGGGTTGGACGCAAGAGAAGTTGGCTGGTTATGAGAGGAATCCTGTGACGCTTACATGAGTATGGTGCCATTAGCAAAATAAGCGAATCAGAAAAAGGAGGTAGTTCGGGAGGCAGAAACTAGCTCTAAACGCAGTAATTTGGAAAGGCTGTTATGTCGAATCCATAGACTCTCAATAAGAAGGATGGGGTATCATTGATTAATAAAATAGTTCCTTTATACTCTCAAATCCAATGGACCCCAAGAGTGGGCTTTCTCTCGCCAAACTCGTACAAAGACAGAGATCAACTCGCATTTGTCGCCCTCTTATAAATCATCGCCGCCGCTAACGCCGCACAAGCCGTCGCCCCAAGCGCAATATAAACACCAGTGCGATCTGGCGCCTCCTCCTCACTCTTCGGAAACGCCAGTAGCGGATTGGTAGCCGCCTCAGCAAGTGTAACAAAAAGCTCACTAATGCTATGCCAAGTAACACTAACATGCAATGGGGCATTCATGTTAAGACCCATAGTATATTGATCAGGTTGCATTTCCGACCTCTGAGTCGTTTTATCCTGGTCTGCTTTGAGCGCTGTGTAGATAGCGGGCAAGTCATCGAGATGTGGGTATTTCTTCCGCAGTGAAACGATGTGTGAAAATGAGTCTGGGTCGGAGGAATCGTAGGTGTAGCATATTAGATCGCAGGCATCTAGCTTTGCGCGATTCTCGAGGATTGCTGGTTCGAGTTCGCCGAGTTCTTCAAGGATCAAGTAGCATTGCTTACCGCCCTGAAGCTCGACGCTGTTGACTGCTGTACGTGGTTTGATGGTGGGGTGATATAAAGAATCAAAGGGTCGGTTCAGAAATGCATCAAGAAGCGACGATTTCCCTGATGCAGGCGCACCGAGAACGTAGCAAAGAACCACGTTTCGCTCAACTCTACCAGGACGCCGGCGACGTTTTCTGGATTTTGTAGTTTTGAGTGCGGATGTCGTTGACTCACGAGGACTTGGAGGCTCGAAACCGAGATATGCTAGGTATGCGAGTGTAGTAGTTGGCGAGACAAATGTAGTCATTGACCACTGTGCAAGCCAGCCCTGGAGAGTAACATGGCCTCTCTCATTACGAACAGTAGAAGCTGGGAAAGATGTTTCCAACCAAACCTGGGGTAATCCCGGTGTAGGCGCGAAAAGAGCTTGGAGGTCAGCGTCTGTCAAACCCCCATCGTTGTCTTGGTCAAACAAGAGGAATCTGTCCACGAAGAATTTGTACCCAGCAGGACTCAACTCAGCGGAAGAGTACTCGGGGATCTCAAATTTGGGGTGGAGGAAGCTATCTGTCAAGCTCAGACTGTCTGTGTAGTGATATTTTCGTAGTATGATCCATATAGTCTCATGCCTCCCCTTTTCCGCAAATAACTTGTTGAGATGTATAAATCCTTGCTGGTCGATTCCTCTATCCAGATCAGATCTAGGAAAGGCTTTGCTTATAGATGATTTGATATTATCCAAATCATCGTCCGACAATGATTTCTCGAAACATTTCGCTTGAAAGTCATGCATTTCTTGATCGTTCAAATAGCCATCTTGATCTTTATCTGACAGATAGAAAATCCTCTTGAGAGCAGCTACGGCAGCTGGCTTTAGATGTCCTTCTTTCGAATCAAAAAGAGGAGCAATTGGGTGTGTAACAGCTTTCTGGCAGAGGAAGAAGACCTCGTTGACATTGTGATGTTCGCGAGCGCTTGTCCGTATACACGAATCGATTTCTTTGAATTCGGCCATTACTGGCATCATCTCGTCTTCCACCACTTGTGCCATACTCCCCGTAGAGGTAAGATCCGATTTGTTGGAGCATAATACAACAGGTACATTAACACCTAGTGACCGGAAATATGGCATCCAGAACAAGGCGACCCGCTCGTAGCTGTAATGGTCAGAGTAGACAAGCAGGATGACATTCGACTTCCGCAGTTCCTTTCGTAATGTGTTTCGTTCTTGTGGGAGGGCCGAGGTATCGACGATCGTGGTTGTGACATTTTCAGGCGTGCCAATCGTGGGAGGAATTGTGATTTGAGGAAGAACGGATTGGATCTTGTTTGTTACGAAGACATCCTTCACCAATGAGGTGATAAGACTCGACTTTCCGGCGCCATCATCGCCGCAGACGCATATCCTAACTATGGCATATTAGTATTAAGGTGGTGGTAATCTTCTTCGACGAGGGGAGATACCCGTCGCCATTTCTGTATCGTTCAGCCTCGCAAGACAGGGCTGTCAGTTGTGCATTGCGCGTGGGACTGTGTAATTGCAGTGTAGCCAACGGACTCGGCAGATGTCACTCTACGGAGTACAGCAATACAACAAGCCAGAAATCAGTCAAAAGACGGACTGTGTATGGGATTGGAGTTAGGTGGGGTTGTTGTTAGAAATGACACTGTCATTCATACTCCGAGTACTCGAGCTCGGTGAAGGAGAAGCTCCTGTGGATCATGATCATGTCCACGCACGGGTGGCTGAAGTGTGGCTGGTGAAAGATTCACCAATCTCGAACAACGCAATTGAATAAAAATCATTGGGATGAAGGAAATAGGTAGTAATAGAGCTTGATATGAAGAATTCCGCGCTTTTGAAAATTTTCGTTTTTAAGAAAATCATTCCACCGAGCTTCGATATAAAATCAACACGGGAATCATTGGTACTTGAGTACTTGATTACGGAGGTACCCCGCCTCGGCCCACTTCCCCCCTGAGCTTCTAGAAACACTTCAACCAACCTATGATACCATCCCAAATGTCGTCTCTTTGAGTCTTGAAGACCTTCAATAACAGCTGTTCCTCTGTTTGAACAGCACGTCGGAGATGACGATTGAGGTCGCGACGAGGAGTATTGTCGAACATTCCGATTCCATCGGACTTGCTCTATTGGAGTTGGAAGTTTCCAACTGACGCATTCGAAGCCTTGCAACCAACCGCATCGTTCAACCTCAAGATACCTACCAAATGATTGTGATCAAGGCCGATATCAGATAACGGAACACAATCCAGCCATAGTTTCGATTTTGAACTGTTTGCACACAGTTCGTTCTATTGCACTGTTGACAAAACGATTCTACTCTTTCTATCAAAGGTCCTGGAGAGAGCTCTACAAAGTCCAATTTCTTATCCTATTCCGACCCACATCAGCCATTGACGTTTATTCTTTCTCGATGTGGCCCGCAAAGTATTTCACGTCTTAGCGGTAAGACTGCATGCTGACGGTAACACTATCAACCAGCTGTGGAAGAATTCTGTTGGCTAGCGGGGAAGGATTTCACATCATGTACCGAAATTGGAGGATCTACTGCTGATGACCAGACGTCGGTGGTGGCTCTACCTAGGCTAGGCTGCTCGCACTAGTCTTCGCCCTGCGGCGATCCTCCAACACCAACATTTTACATCTGCATAATTGGGTGTGTTTCTGGGGATGTTTCTATCACAATATCATAGACAATCAAGAGAAACGGGCAATGTGGATTTTTCATGAATACTCTCGCAATTTTCCAATTACTTTCATTCTGTTATTCATTTTGAATCTCCCAGCACACTATATTCTCCGGGTCCATTTGGAAGGAAGGCTCAATTTTGAAATGACGAGTCCGAAACATACGTGTATGCCTTTTCTAGGCTACAGTCCGTCACTCCAATTGATCATCAATTTCTCTACCGACTTGAAAATTGTACGTCAAATACCGATCAGGTTACCTTGGTGACCTGGTCCATATTTAAGTTCGCGGCTCTGTTGTGGGGGCTGTGATGCTTACGAGCACCGCAGGATCATGATCACTCTCCATAGCAAGGATGGATTATAATTAAACACATAATACTCCGCAACACGACCGAACCTCTTAGAGAGACCTTATGTTGTCTTTTTCTGTTCTGTCTTTTGTATAAGTAATCTCTTTCTTTCTGATATAATAGAGCCTTTCCACCTATCTCTCACTCACTCAACCACATAACCACCTTTTCATTTGTAACTCCCTCACTCTCACCATGACTCTCAACATCCTCTCCACCACTCTCCTTTTGGCAGGATCTATCACCGCCTCCGTCCTCCCCCGCGCAGGCAAAGAACTCAAACCCCTAATGACCGTCGACTTCCCCGACCCAGCCGTAATCGGCATAGGAAACGGCGCCTGGCTCTCCTTCGCCACAAACGGAAACGGGAAACGCGTCCAAGTCGCCAAAACCACCTCCGGCCTAGGCGGTCCCTGGAACTTGCTAGACAACGACCTCTTACCAACCATTGGTTCCTGGTCAACCGGCCATAACACCTGGGCTCCCGACGTTCGTCGCGTAGGCTCCAAATACGTCTTATATTACGCATCCGAGGCGAAAGACGGTGGAAAACATTGCGTTGCTGCCGCGGTCTCGGATACGGTCTTGGGCCCGTATAAACCGGATGATAGTCCGATTGCTTGTCATAAGGAGAAGGGGGGTGCTATTGACATCTCGGGCTTCACAGATAGTGATGGGAAGAACTACGTCGTCTACAAGATTGACGGGAATTCCATCGGTCCCGGAGGCTCATGCGGAAACTCCAACTATGGCTCCCCAGGTTCCGTCCCGACGCCCTTGATGCTGCAAGAAATGGGCTCGGATGGGACGACGAAAGTCGGCGAGCCGGTGCAGATCCTGGATAAAGGGCCGTATGATGGACCACTTATCGAAGCTCCGCAGATTATTAAGAAAGATGGACTTTATGTTGTGCTCTTTAGTAGTAATTGTTATTCGACGACGCTTTATGATATTAGCTATGCGACGAGTGCGAGTTTGAAGGGCCCGTATGAGAAGGCCGTCAAACCGCTGGCTGTTACGGGGGATCCGTTTGATCTTACGGCGCCCGGGGGTGCGCAGGCGACGGATGATGGGAGGAGTTTGGTTTTTCATGCGGATTGTCAGGTTGAGGGGGGGAAGAAGAGGTGTTTGTATACTAAGGATATTAAGATTGAGGGGGGGATCGTTAGTTTTGTTTAGAGTGGTGTGGGTGGTGGTTTGGTGTTGGATTCTTGGTTTGGGTTGTTGGGAGAGATGGTGATGGAGGATTTTAGGCGTGGTTTTTGCATTGCGTGGAGGCGTTGGATGTTTTAATCTTTGGTTGGTCATAAAATGCATTATACATCACTACATGAGATGGTGGACTTCTTTTGTGAATAGGTTTATTAGTCAATTCTTATCTGATAAATTTGCTGCTCTCAAGACAGCTATGATATGGTCTTCTTGTCTAAGAACGGCAGCATCATGTGCGACTAATATCTCATTCCTTTAAATTACTCTTCAACCCCAATCGCCATTCTCCACAGGTCTTGGAAAGCGTCGAAGATTTGAATTGTATCCTACTTGTACTGTACACAGGAGCGTTCATCAAACCCCCTCCGATTAAGCGACTAGATTAAGCGAGACAGTGGATGGGTTGCTTTTCCCGTGATTTAATACCTGAAGCTTTGTGAGGCATAGATCCATTATATGCTGTCCCAGAACACTGGATTCTAATTTCACCATGTGCTTTTTGAATTGCGCATCCAATTCACGCTTTAAGACCGTCTCAACGGCAGTGTTCAGTGCTTACTAGACTTGGTTCCTTTGGTGGGGAAGATGCTTCAATTTCAATATTCCATAGTACGTGAAGATCTTTGAGATCAAAAGACTATCTTCTTTATTCTAGTTGTGTTGGATTTGGTAACAGTTACTAAATTACCACGCGTAAGAAGATTACAAGGCCAACGAGACCATCTATCTATTACGTACTTGTGTTGTTCTTATGTCCAATACAAATTCAACCCCTATAAACAGCATTTGAATACCTACGAAAAACCACACTCTCAAGCAAAAATGCGGTATTCGCCACCAAAAACGCCGTGTTTCCGTCCATATGGATAGCAAATGGCTCCTGGTTCTTAAATAGGAATGTATCCAGTACAGTATCCTCACTATTTATTAGGTGAAAGAGGAGATTAGTGTAGGGTTAGGGTTAGAGTTAGGCGAACAACTTACTGCGCATGGAAACGAAAGTTTTAATTCAAGCCCTAATACTATTAATATCCGTAGTATGGTGTTTTCTCTGTTTGATAGGCTTCCAGTCCCTTGGTGCTGGGGTGGTGTTAGGTGGGTCCCAAGTGGGATTAGATGGAACCTTGCGCTAAGATTACCCACAAGGGGGGGGACTTCACCCACCGTTACCGACCCAACATCCATGCATTAAACGGCGCTTCAGGGCCTCATGGTACAACAGCTTCTTCCTAGACATTCACCACACCAAGTTGTATAATGTATAGCTCTACCCCTCTTGTTCCCTTAATGCATACCCATGGGTGAAGAGGATTGCAATTGCACCCTAATGTTACCACGACGTCAGAGATCTGATCTTTGACAAGCATCAGCCATCAACCATTACCATCAACCCCACACTGTACCTTGCAGCCCAGCCCAGCCCAGCACATTTCCCCATAAGCTCGGAGCTTGGAGCCGACTATTCTATTCACAGCTCAATGTCGGTTGGTGATTACAACAACACTGATCGCGTTGGCTTTTCTGTGATACCCACAGGCCCCCCAATCTTTTGCCTCAAACCTACCTCACTCTAATCCTCACTCTAATCCTCACTCTAATCCGACCTCACACTCAACAGTCCAATACCCTAGAAATATGTTGTAAGGATCCGCGTTGACTGCGCTCACGTCTTCCACCCTTCCACCCACAAACAACTAACAAGATGCGCAGCGTTCTCCCACCACCCCCACGATACCCCTCTCAAGCTGCCTACAACAATGCCGTCGCAAATGGACAGGCTCCGCCTCTGATAGAAACGAATAATCTCCTCTCGCATCCAACGGGACCCGAGTATCAACTGGTGGTTGGCGAAGGTACGAATCTACCCCTCTGCGGGCAGAAGAACGAGGACTGATGATGGCGGCAGGAACATATATTCTCAAGGAAGACTTGCACCTTGCGACACCCCCTCCGCATCCTTCAGAAGCGCCAATAATTAATCCGAATCCTCTTGCGACAACTCCACAGCCTGCGACAGCCGGAACCAGGATATCTCTTCTCTCCTTGAGCTCCCGAGCTGCTCCAGTGCCATTCTACAGACTCGATGGGAATAGAAGTACCAATACCGGCTTTCATTCTAGCATACAAGAGCATCCAAATGAGGGTCGACCGTCGGGTGATTTGGTGCCTCCAAGTAGTGATGGGGGTGACACTTCGGTGACGGGAAGTGCCAGAGCGACCCTATCGGTTGGCTCTGCGCCAGCTTTTGGAGAAGGAAACTCGATGCTGTTAGCCACCGGAAAAGATGCTGGAAAGCGAAGGAAGCCTAAGAACAATATCGCCAAGAGTAACTCGTCCTTCATATCGAGGTGCATCGTGCATGAGAATCTGAGCAAGAGGTTACAAGATCGCCCGTCGGATGGCTTTTTTGCTTTCGCTAATATCAACCGAGCATTCCAATGGTTGGATTTGTCATCTCCCCAAAAGGTGGTCTTTGAATATCCACGATAGTATTGTGTGAGTGCTGACAAATCCTAGTCTGAGCATTTGACCAAGATATTGTTTACCAAAGGACATTGTTTATGTCACGACATTAATCAACTTACAAAAAGCCAGAATCATATCGACTTGATCATGGGCTTTTCGACAGGCGAGATCATCTGGTACGAGCCAATATCTCAAAAATATACCCGATTGAACAAAAATGTGAGTGCAGGAGAATAACCGAGAAAGTGGATAGAAACTGATACACGCCAGGGAATAATCAATACAACACCAGTTTCTGAGATCCGTTGGATACCAGGCTCCGAAAACCTCTTTCTAGCAGCACACATGGATGGTTCGCTAGTAGTATACGATAAGGAAAAAGAGGATGCTGCCTTTTCGCCAGAAGAGCATGCCAATGGTAGTTCGGATGCAAGTAATGACGGCTCTGAACCACACATAGTCCTTCATGTCGACAAATCTGTGCATTCGAAAAACCAAAAGTTCAATCCTGTGTCTTTTTGGAAATTGTCAAATCAACGAATAAATGCTTTTGCATTTTCTCCAGATAATAGGCACATTGCCGTTGTATCTGAAGATGGTACCTTGCGGATAATTGACTATCTCAAAGAACAGTATGTTTCTTGCGATTATTGTGATGTACCTTCACTAACGGCATTGTAGACTTTTAGATATCTATTCAAGTTACTATGGCGGTTTCATTTCCGTATGTTGGTCTCCGGATGGTAAGTACGTGCTCACTGGTGGCCAAGATGATCTGGTGTCCATTTGGTCCGTGGCCGAAGCTACAATAGTTGCCCGATGTCAAGGTCATCAATCCTGGGTCACAGCAGTGTGCTTTGACCCTTGGAGATGTGATGATAGAAATTATCGTTTTGGAAGTGTCGGTGAAGATCGTAGACTGCTTTTGTGGGATTTTAGTGTCGGCATGCTTCATCGTCCCAAGGCCGTGAGTATCAATTGCTTCTTTTTATCGAATTCTACTAACGATTATCTAGTTATCTGTAAGAAATAAACGAGCAAGCGTTTCTTCACGGTTTGCAAATCCATTACAGAGGTCTGAGACTCAAAATACATCTGCGAGTCGATTGAGATCGAATTCCTCCCTTTCGGTTGACCGCGAGGATGATAATACAATTGAGCATCCTGTGGAGCCGAGGGCAACTACTGCGATGCTTCCGCCTGTCATGGTATGTTTACATCCCAAAGTGGTTTCTCTTGTTGGTTTGTCCTGATGGTTAGCAGTCGAAAGTTATAGATCCAGATCCGCTTTGTTGGTTGGAATTCACCCAAGACTCGATTATCACGAGTTGTAAATCAGGTAAGCTCTAGAAGGAATTCATTCAATTCTGCGTGATTTCGGCTCACAGGTCATAGGACACATTCGTACTTGGGATCGGCCTGCGGATGGGACGAGTGAGAGTGAAGTGGCTTCTTCTGCGACCTGAGTTGGGAGAGGATTTATGGAGGGTATGGAATGATCAGTACATAATTCAGTAGTATGCTGCAATCTTCATGTAAACGTAGCATGAAATGCGCTCAGACTAGATCTAGTGAGGATAAATGTCATATTCTGAGCGGTTCTTCATTCACTAGATCGTACCTAGGTAGATATGGATCATAAGTACTACTCTGTAAATTGATGTGTCACCGCGTGTAGCTCTCCACATGCCCAACGTGCCCAATGGTCTGCATCCCGGTTAAATGTAAGTAGAGTTTACTTATTCACCTTACCCCTCCAAGGAAGGATTACTATTTATACCACTCCCACGACCTCATACTTGATCTTGACGAATTCGGAGGACACTGATGCTCTCATGCCATCTCATATCATACTGTTTCCCACCCTCTCAGCACCCTCTCTTTTGATATCGAACAATCCACGCAGTTAAACAGGATTTTCATACTCGAGCTGTAATAGCAATAGCAATAGCAATTTCACGTACATACATACATATATCCCCACTTTCCTATCCCATCCTATCCCATTACCTCACAATGACCCTCCCATCCCCCTCACATCCCAACAAAAAACCTACGACTATCTCAGCTCGAGAAGTTTTTACACCCTGATAAGCTGAGTTTTTCACCAATGATTTGTGGAGGAGAGTTGGTGTGAGGGGGATGATAAGGACTTGGGGAGTGGAGTGGAGAGTGGAAAGGGTTGATGTGATGTGTTTGGAGGATGTGGATGTGAGAACGGAATGGGAGAGAGGGGAGAGGTTGAGGGGGGATTGGGTAGGTGGTGAG
>LT855417.1:2724661-2737188 GCA_900184765.1 Hymenoscyphus fraxineus
TACTTCAGCCTAGGCGAAGCAATTGTAAGGAACCCAGGGGGTTTTACCTTGTTTCCACCCTGGCAAACCTACAATTATTCGCCTGGGACGAAGTGTGTTCATGCAGCTAATTGTTCCAAATCACACGCTATACTGGGTGTGGCAAAAGCTACAAAGAACCAAAAACAGAACTATCCACTGGTGATCCATACCTAGCAACAAATTACGTCTCATTAAAACAAAGTTTGAGAATCAAACACAACTGCTCACACCAAAACCATCCTATTCCAAGAAATCAGCTGCACGTAATTTGTATTTTCGTTGTTGTGTGAGAGTTTAGCTGCTAGCCTCACCTTCACTCAGGTCAAGAGTACATTCATGTAAACAAGACTGACTGAGGTACTCATTGTTGAAGCACTTCAATTCTCTTTCAACCCACATTCACAAAAATAGACTTTCAGATATTCGGCTAAAAAGGGGGAGTCGTTTTCTGCTCTTGATTTCCAAAGTGGCAGCTCTTGTCGCCTACCTGGAGGGCACGGACTCGACCCACTTATACGCGCGTAAACCAATCAGATCGCCTCTCAGCTAGGTACCCGTAGCCTCTCCCGACTCAGCATCTGAAGGGCAGAAGAAAACACTTGAATTGTTCCTTCGCCATTCCTTGACAACTCCATCTTCAACCTCCCACCTCCCCCTCCGCACGTGCATCGCCATCCTCGACTGAGCGCATATATTCCCCGCAATACCTCTCTGCGACTTTCGCATCCCGATACCAGATCTCTGCAAACCATGGCCGCTGTGAGTCCTCCCCTTCACCCATCAACAGCTACTCAGGCACAGCTATGACCGTCGATTGTGGATAGCGGAGGATCTTTCTCTCCATCTGGGCCCCATCTTCTCTCCAGCTTCATCTACCCTGCGATGAAATTTTTGTGCTGACCAGGTATCTTCAACAGCAACGCCCTCATTCCTTCAATCCTCCTGCCTACCTTCCAAACGGCGCTGCTGGTGGCCACCCTGGCTTGCCACCGGGAGCTGCACCTCTTCTACCTAATAATGGCCGAATCATTCAGCAAGGAGGGGTCAGAGTGCTCTGTGTAGCAGATGTGCGAGGTGAGATGCAACCCGACGTTAGATCTTCGAATTGCAAGGCTGACCAAGATCAGGAAATCTGAGATCGCTCAATGAGCTAGCGAAGCAGGCACGCGCAGACCATATCATCCATACTGGAGACTTTGGTTTCTACGACGAAACTTCCTTAGAACGTATCGCAGAAAAGTGAGGAAGATCTGATCCCCGATGCATCAATATGACAGAATTGCTGACATCCAACTTCCAGGACCTTAAAACATGTCGCCCAATATTCACCCCTGATTACTGAGGCCGTGAAGAAGTCAATCGGCGCACCAGGTGGTCCAGTCAAACAGCGATTTCCTGCTAGCGAATTACCTCTATCCGAACTTCCACAATTCCTCAATGGCAGCCTGAAATTGGATGTACCAGTTTACACAGTCTGGGGTGCGTGTGAGGACGTAAGAGTGTTAGAAAAGTTCAGATCGGGCGAGTACAAGGTAGAGAAGCTTCACATTATTGATGAGGCTCGATCGATGCTTTTGGAGATTGGCGGCGTCAAATTACGACTTCTCGGTTTGGGAGGTGCCGTGGTCATGCACAAGCTCTTTGATAATGGAGAAGGACGAACGACTATCGCTGGTGGTCAAGGTACTATGTGGACGACTCTATTACAGATGGGAGAATTAGTGGATACAGCGAACCGAGTTTACGACCCAACGGAGACGCGAATTTTCATCACTCACGCTTCCCCAGCTCGTGAAGGAATTCTCAACCAATTATCTGTTACGCTCAAGTCCGATTTCTCGATATCTGCAGGTCTTCATTTCAGATACGGCAGTTCGTACAACGAGTTCAGTGTTAACCCCACTTTGGATCACTATCGTGGAAAGTTGGCTGCATCCAAAGCCTCTTTCAATGATGTTTGGGAGACTGTCAAGTCTGAAGTCCAGCCAGCCATTCAACAAAACGAGGCTCAGCAAAACCTTTTAAATAATGCGCTAGGCATAGTTGAGAAGATGCCCAGCACTGCCCTTGGTGGAAATCCTTTCGGTGGTCCAGTTGGAGGAGCCAATGCTGCAGCAGCTGGCCAGGTCGACGAGAGCGCTTTCAAGAACATGTGGAACTTTAACTTGGCAGATGCAGCTTTCGGATGGTTGGTTCTTGAAGTCCAGGATGGCAGAATCGGCACAGAGATGAGAGCTCAAGGCTTTAACTTTGCCCATCGTGGTGCTAAGCAACAACCAGGCCTTGCTCCACAGCAACCTGCCCAAGCACCATCAACGGGAACTGGTACTCCAGGTTCAAGCCATGCTCTTGTTGCATCTGCACCAACGGGTCCAGGACAACGATCCCCAGCTGCTCAACCTACGGCCCAGCCATACAACCAAGGTGGACCTCGTTCACAACAGCAGCAACAACCAAGAGGCCCCCCAGGAGCTCCATCTGAATCGCCGGCTCCAAAGCCAGCTACTCCCCAGCCATCGAATGTTGTTAACCTTCCAGGTCCAAACTCCAATAAGGAGAACGAGAAGGCAGGTGCCAATGGAACACCTTCCAATGCTCCTGAAGCTGTGTCTCCATCAGCAAAGAACTCGGCCGAGCCTATTATCGGTCTGTTCGTGATGAATGTCACATCCGATGAAGCTGTTACTGAAATATTTAACAATGAGGACAAGCAAAAGATTGTCCGAATCGATAAATGGGGACAATCCAACAAAGTGGTTGTTTTCAAGACAATCGATGAGAGAGATTCTGTTCTCGGCAACCTCCCAGAAGACATGAAGTCGAGATCTGGAGAGGATAGAAGTCGACCTTTGGTCAAAGTCTTCCAGCCTAGGGAAAACAAGAACTTTGAGGCTCGCCGTGGCGGAGCCGGAAGTTGGGGTAGCAGTGGACGTGGGAACAACAATACCAACGCAGCCGGCTATCGAAGTGGAGGAGGTGGTGCCAGTGATAGCGAAGGTGGCCGAGGCGGCAGAGGAGGTAGAGGAGGCGCCCGAGGAGGACGTGGTGGTGAACGTGGACGAGGACGAGGCAGAGGGTTCAACAAGAACGAATCTTCACCAGCAACATCTAATGCGACACCGGCTGCAGGCGATTCTTGATTCTCTCATACTCTTGGGTCGGATATCCATTTGCTTTTCGCCAAAAGTACTCCTTTTTTCGGTACATTTTTTTCTATTGAGGTGTGGTCTCAGATCTCGGCAGCTGTGATTTTTCGGCCAGCTTTTACAGGGTTCTGATATTATGGGATGGAGGGCGGAGTTTGACTAGCTTACGCACCACTAATGATGTGAGGAGCGATGATGGCTTCTTTTTTCTCTGTACTTTTGATCACCATTATTGCATCATGGGTCGCCTCTGATAGCGTTGCGTGTATTCTAGTTTTTCCTTTACGCCGGAAGACAGTAACGCAGGTTGGTGGCGGTATGGAGCAGCATAGAAGTAACTAAAACGGTTGTACATGTACTTTATACTCTATTTTAATGCTTGTCGTGACATTCTTCTATTATTCCCAACTGGTGATACATATATACTAACATGTTTATACAATTACCTCCCCTCACTCCTACTATGCCTTCTCCACTGGTTTGATACCCTTATGAATAGCTGCAATACCACCCGTCAAGTCCTCCCATCCTTTTCCAGGCACATGAAAGCCCGCCTCCTTAATCATATCCCTAAACTCCTCCTGCTTTGGAAACCTCTCAATGCTCTCAACCAAATACTGATAACTCGCCCGATCCCCCGCCACTAACTGCCCAATCAACGGAATGGCCCCAAAACTCCAACGCTTATACACGGCATCCAACAACGGATTCGTCACTCCACTGAACTCCAAACACGCAAATACACCACCGGGTTTCAACACCCGGTATGCTTCCCGCAGCGCCTTGGGCTTGTCGGTGAAATTCCGGATCCCGAAGGCGACGGTGTATAAATCGATTGAGGAGGAGGGTACCGTGTGTAGGTTCTCGGCGTTGGCGAGCAGGAAGGAGAGACGTGGGGAGTGGGCGTAGGGTGTTGAGAGGGAGCGTTTGCGCCCTTCGGAGAGCATGGAGGGGTTGATGTCGGAGATTGTTATGGTGCTTGAGGGGGAGGCGTTGATGTGGGTTGCGTGGTCGAGGAGGCGGAAGGCTATGTCGCCTGTGCCGCCGGCTATGTCGAGCATTTTCCAGCCTGGGGGTGAGGTGGATGGGGTGGTGGTTGTGGTGGTGGGGAGGGAGGTTCCTGGGTTGATGGAGCGGACGAAGTGGTCTCTGGTTTGGGTGTTAGTTTTTGTTCTACTTCTGCTCTCAAATTCTTTGGGTTTTCTGTGAGAAAGAGAGTGAGGGGAAGAGGGGAAGATGTACTTCCATAACCTATGAATCCCCAAACTCATAAAATCATTCATCGCATCGTAGGATTCTGCGACATTACTGAATACCCCCGCCACTATATCCATTTCGTTAACCAGCCACCCTTTTCTGTGCACAGATTCCACTGAGTCTTGGAGGGACTACACACCTCTAGCTTCCTTCTCGGCTTCTGCTACGGTCTCGAACCCGAAATGTGTTGTTCGTTCGTGGGGAGTGCTTTGGTTGGGCGCTTCTGCGGAGTGATGCTGAGTGCTTTGGGAGAAGTGCCGGGGTGTTTGGGTGTAGAGACATTGGAATCTGCTGCGGTTTAACAGCGGTCGGAGGGTTCTTGAGGCCATGTTTTGGGAGGTTTTCGGAGTGGAAACTTGGGGGTTTGGGGAGGTTGTGGGGTTGCGATTGGGTGGAGGGGGAGTGGTTTTTTTGAGGTTGGGTGATGTATATTTTTTGTCAGCCTCGTTTTGGAGGCTGAGGTGGCGGGATTTTTCCAATTATCATTTTTGGGAGGTGGTCACGTGGGTGTATTTCTGGTTTTTGGTTTTTATTTTTGTAAGTTATTCATGATATCGTCAATTTAATTCTTGAAGAAATTCTTATGTGAAATCCTCATATGGAGAGGAAATGGTTGGGGCTGGAGCTAATTGAGAGCAAGTCAAGTATCCGAACATTGACTACTGTAACAGCTTCCTTTTTTCGGACCTTCACAAACTCAATTGGCCGATTGCTCGCGACATATGGCTATTCCAATTGAAAAGCTTAGGGCTTGTTTGCCTGGTTTGATTTTGCCTAATTTCAGGGATCAAGGCTTTTCGTGGGTCGAGCTTAAAGAAGCTTCTAAGCGAATACCTACTCGCAAAGTTAAATTTTGTGACGACCTCTGTAATAATATTCAAGTTTGTTTATGGTATATATTCTATTATATGGGCGGACTAATGAAATTAATGTCCATGTGTCTAGTATGTTTCCTAAATTAACTTGATTTTTGTGGAATTTTAGGCACAGTAGATCATTTTCGTAATTGCATGTGCTTAGCAAAACAAAGCTCTCGTTTAGGTGGAGTTTGGCTTAGATGCACGTGCAATCGAGTTCACGGAGGCGTAACCCTACTTTTTATAAACTTAAGTGATTTTAGCAAGTCCGAGCGAGTGTACACTCAAGTGTACTGTACACCCTAGTGAAATATTGTTTAGCTTAATTAGGGAAGTTTGTAACCGATTTTATAAATAATAGTTTCTACTTCTCTATAATATATATATATATATATATAACGTCTTCATTAGGTGGATATATTAGGGGGTATATTAGGGGGTATATTAGGGGGTATATTAGGGGGTATATTAGGGGGTATATTAGGGGGTGTACAGGGGTAAGAGGGGCTATATAAAGGGTACGCAAGTAGTATCGATATTAATAAGTGTACTAAGCGAGTTTAGAGAGTGTGTATGTCAGATTAGGATTTTTTTGTATCGCCAGGTTTATATGGTGTACTCGAGTTAAGGCCAGATTTTGCATTCGGACGAGTAACTTTATTTTGTAACTGGTTGTAAGCCAAACGATTCTATAACTTGTTACAAGTTAAGCTCGTATTATCGGGGTTGTACACTTATATTTTGTATGGTGCACCCCGGTGCAAGGCCTGAGCCAAACAGGCCCTAACTTAGCAACTGCGCAGGAGAATCTCGGCATATGCTTTGAATTTGGATTCATGTATTTCATGCTGGAGCCCAATATCTGCTCTACACTTCATCAAAGGCTGTATCTTCTCCCCAAACTTATCCAGTCCAAGCAAGAAGTCATCAAACGTCAGCATCATTCCTTTAGTCCCAGGAATATCCGCAACCTCATCCAGCATCGCAGCAACCTGCTCGTAAGAACCTATCAGAGTTCCCTGGTTGAAGTTGATAGCACCTTCGGGAAGATTGATCGTCTTCGCCGTCGCCGTCGCATCCGCTTTTGTATCTTTGCTTCCTTGATCTGCCATCCAAGCGAGAGCCTCCACATCTGCTCCCTCTCGATAATGTTCCCATTTCGCTCTGGCAGCTTCCTCTGTCTCCTCAGCAATCACCATGAACAAAACATAAGCTCCAACATCCCTTCCAGTCTTCGAAGCTGCCTCAAGCAATCTCTGATTTGCAGATTCCACAGCTTTGGGAGTATTAATGCCTGAGCCCATCGCAAAATTGAAATCCGCAAATTGCGAAGCGAACTCTAACCCCTTTCCACTCTGTCCAGCAGCCACCACTTGGATGTGATTTGATGGTTGGGGGGACATCTTGCAATCCATCATCGTAAAGTGTTTCCCTTTGAAGTTTGAGACACCGTTCGCCCAGAGCTCTTTCATGACCTGGACATATTCTGTCGCATACTCATATCGATATCCAAAATATGCATTTCCAGGCCAGATATTCATTTGCGAATACTCGGCTTCCTGCCAACCCGTGACGATATTGATTCCAAACCGGCCAGGGGCTATCGAGTCAATTGTCGTTGCCATTCGCGCGACTAGTGCGGGTGGGAGAGTGAGGATCGCTGTAGAAGCGAAGAGCTTGATCTTCGATGTAACTGCTGCGAGTCCAGCCATCAGAGTAAAGGATTCGAGATTGTGGTCCCAGAATTCTGTCTTGCCTCCGAACCCTCGGAGTTTGATCATGGACAGCGCGAAATCGAGGTTGTATTTTTCGGCTTTCTGGACGACTTGTTTGTTTAGCTCGAAACTGGGCTTGTATTGTGGTGCGTTTTCAGAGATGAGCCATCCATTGTTGCCAATGGGGATGAAGACACCGATCTGCATTATGATTTTAGGGTAAGATAGAATGGTTCTCGGATGATCAAGGGTTTAGTTGTAAATTGAGGTTATAACAAAAAGGATGCTTGGAAGAAGGAGAAATGGTCTTTGGTCTTATGGTCCAGGGAGGCGTGACTGAACGTGTGGTACACGGTACATGTGTAAGAAGACGGATCTCCGTCTCCTCTGAGGAGATAAGAACGAAAAAACCCATCTTTTCGCAGGGTGTTACACATGTGTCATAAGAATTGAACGACTTGATATGTATTGGATCTCGATGTAACTCAAGGGCGCACCAGATCAATGGAGAGTGGAGGAAGAAGAGTGGGATCAGTCGGCCATCTGCCGAAGATAACACAACGACTCTGCATAGCCGATCACGTGTGAGTAAAAGGAAAGATAGAATTGAATATAGCTACGAGGTGAACTCACAACTGCGTAGTATGAGATTCTGTAATTATCCTGCATGAAATTGGTTTCCGTGCATGATTGATGTTCTATGGGTGGTTGCTCTTGTGATTCGACCTGAAATTCATGACTACTTTGAAGAAGGGATTCACTGGGACCGGATGTTCAGAGAATAGGCAGTCTTCAAATTGGTACATTCCCGAAGCCCAAGGGCGATGGAAAAGAAAAGGTTGCGAATAAGCGTACCTTGAAAGCTACAGTATCTAAGAAATCCAAAATATGAGGTGAATTTGTACAGTACAAACCTCTGGACACTATTTGACTCCCATTTACGAAGCTATAATTGTCAGGGGAATGTCAAATGATGCAACTATTCGTAACGGTTATGATGATTATCTTAGTGCACCATATTCTTTGAATATCACAAAGCCTCTCAAACGACTAAACTATGATTGTTTTCGTTGCCCAGGTCTTTCAAATAATGATATTTAGACTCGGTCTATAGATCTATGCATCACCCGGCAGGTGGTCTGGATTTCAAGTGGGTTATAGAGTATACCTTCTAGGCTTCTCTGAGGGGGTTGTCACATGATTTCGCTTAACCCCTTTATTTCTTAATATCATAAACATATCTGGGAGGGAATGAAACCCTTGACTCAGCCTAAAGCATCAAATCTTCGGTGTATTTTAACTCATATATCTGCAAAACAGGTTGAACGATCGATACGGGAAACAAATGGCTGTTTTGGGCGGCGCGCTGTTGTGGCGCAACTGGGATTTGGTAGAGACACTAGATTTCGCGAAAGAGGTCCATCCAATGGGAGATGTTGTAGAATGAAGACTTTATAAACGTTATGAAAATCATAACTTTACCTAGAAACAAGGGCTCGCGCCTTTTTAATAATATAATACTACTATTAACAGTGTTTGAATTACTCACGTATCGATATTCGAAATAAAGGCTAGTATTTATATATTTAGTCTAAAGACATGATTTGAAAGTTGGAAAGAAAAAATAAGAGAAGGAAAGTACAAAATCATGAGTTTGTGTACCTAGGCTAAAGAAGCTAATTATATATTATTCTTGTAACGGTAGTACTCGGTTTCGTAAGTGTACTCGCCTAATTACACTCTTAGACTAACAGAAGTAGATATAGATTAAGATGTACTATAGTGTGTCCTAAGGTACGTACTTTTTTCATAGTAAATCTAAATGCCCTCCTTATAATTCTTCGCTTTTTAGTTCTACTTTTATTTATTTACGCTTTCTGATTAGATAGTAAGTAATCTACCCCTTATTTCGCTAAGTTAGAAATATTAAAAGAACCCACTAAATAGACGTAGATCTTTAGAAGAGGGCTAAATCTAGGCATTTTCGATAATATTATACTTTCCGAATTCTAGATTTAAAGTTCTAGGACATAGATTCTAACACTCTTACTAGCTATATACCCCCTTATATCGAACCCACACTATATCTACCTATAGTGTAATTAGGCTAGTACACTTGCGAAACCGAGTATATGTATACCTGAATACCTATTATTCTAATATAATACTATTATTATAAATATAGTAATTAATTATAAACTAACTTTTAATATTGAATGATATAAGATATCTAACTAATAAAATTAGTCATATGATCGCTAGCTAAATGTAAGTAGGTAGATTAGGTAGCTAGCGGCTACTAGCCTTAGTAGTAGTAAGTAAATGGAACTAGGAATATGGGAGTGGCTATATGTACAATTAAGAAAGTTTATAGAAGTCCTTCGGGATACTTTAGTATAATTGGTATAAATTCATTCTTTAATCCTTATTCCTCTGGCGACCATGACGTAGGGACGGGCGTCCTAATAATATACAATCGCTATAAGTTTTTTAGCATTTTTTAACAAGTTAAAATCAGTTATAATTCGTAGTCAAGTTTTCAGTTAAAAATCGGCCTTTACGGCATTCGGCCATTGTGGTATATATATAATGAAGTTAAAGTTTTAGTATTATAATAGTTAGGTACATTTGGGGTATATTCGGGGTTAGGAAGGCGCGATTAGTCGAGTTATTCCCCTCTAGTAGTAGTTAGGTTTGAAGGTATAATATACTCTAGGTTATAGCGTAGAAGAGCTACAGTTCGGGTAGAGGATTAGTAGTCTATTACTAAGGTACAAAGGTAAGAGGTTAGTTAAGTAATGGCTAGCGATCGGTATCCAAACCTAGACTCGCGGGGGCTTTATTGTGTTTGAGGGGAGTAGTGGGTAGATAGAACTAGGAACATAGGAGTGGTTATATATACAATTAAGAAAGTTTACAGAAGTCCTTCGGGACACTTTGGTACAATTGGTACAAATTCATTCTTCAATCCTCATTCTTCTGTGGTAAAGGGGTACCCGATCGCCGCGCGATTTACAGACTCGGGCCGACTTATTCCGTACTACTTAATTAGTACTTTAATCAATGAAGTACATTGAGAGTTAATTAGAGTAGCATTAATCACTACTTAAGTTAAGTTGGGTAGGCCATACTACTTAACTCAACAATTGTAGCAAAAGATTGTGATGGGCGGGGGACCCATAGAAAGCTTTTCTCTGAATGGCCCGAAGGAAAGTCTTGTCAACTTCTAGGCACTCCACCCACACACCCCACCCAGCATACTTCTACTTTCATTACAAACGTCAATCCGGTAAGATTGAGCGCCGAAGTTCATTTCAGCCGCAAACCAAACGGCTGTTATCGGGTACACTATACGAGTGATCAGCAGCGTTGAACTTGTGGTCCCTGGTTATTGGTACGCTGGGGCAGAAATACACGTGAATTAATGGTGGCTATCAGACCCGTCAAAGCGGCACGTACTGTCTTACTATAATAGTACGATAGCACTGAGGCGTAAGGGATAGAACACAATTGTGTTTTCTTTCAAAGTCAGGCGGTAAAATCCCACAGGTTGTTCTTGTACGAACTCTGCTTGCTCAGAATGGCAAGTCACGACCAAATCCTTCACAAAGTAGCTCCCCCATCAAATTACGCGCCAAGCGAGCCTCGATATCCCCTACTTGACAGTCCGGGTCTGACACCAATAGAAAAGGGGCCTTCGACAGACCTTCGTGATGGTAATTCGAAAATTCGATTTTCATCCGAAAGTGTCTTTTCACGAAATGGAAAGCCTTCTGAAAAGCAGAGATATCCAACTTTTCCGGCGGAAACCCATGGGCATCAGTACATGAGCAGCCAATTCTGGTGGAAACCAATATTTTGGATGGTTACGTGCATATGGCTGGGTATTGCAGCTGGTCTCGGGCATCACTTCGGATACCAAAGTCTTCATAGACAGCCACAGGAAATCCTTTCCCAGACTTGGTCGCATAATCTCGGTCTCGGGGCTGCCTTCTTTGTTAAAACGTGCTTTACACTCGCAGTATTGGCCTCATTGCAAGAAGTGCTGTGGTTTACCTTCCGGCAGAAAGCTATCAAGATTGCTCTTATGGATAAGCTCTTTACTCTTACGAGTAATCCTCTTAGTTTTGGTTCAGGTGCATTCATTCATGCTCCTCTTGCCACTTCTCTTGCTGCAGCTGCTTGGATTATCCCTATATCAGCAATATTGTCTCCAGGCAGCCTGACAGTTGGCCCACTGATTCTACATAACGATACCACTTGTGTTGTGCCCATATTCGCCGCCGCATCTCCGAATATAAGTTTCTATCGTCTCGTTCCGCATGGGAGTACGATACAAGGACCAAACTCTGGAATTCAAAAAGTTGCAGGCCAAACCTTCGCTCAAGGTACAATTTTATGGTCCAGTTCTCCATGCGGACCCAACTGTACATTTGAAACTTCTTTTCTTGGTCCCGGCCTAGACTGTCAGCCAATACCAAGCCCATCTTATCTTGATGAGAATGGTGGACAAAAGGCTATGTGGTTATTCTACAATGCGACCTCCGATTATGACGATGAAAATTCAGCCATGGCGTTATCCATAACATATCGGAACACCTCGAAAGGAGAGGCCTCAACATCTCCATTATCTCCACCTTACGTTTCCCTGCGATGTCTCGCCTACAGTGCAACCTACAACGTTTTAGTGAACTACACCAACGGCCTCTCGAAGTTTACCACGAAGCTCACCAACAACGGACCACTTTTGAATTTGAACTCGACAGAATCCCGGGCGCGTGGGAATCCGTGGCGTATCAATTCTGCCGCCCTAGTACAAGAAGTCTTTGATGACTATCTTAATGGGACATGGCAAAAGTCACCCACGACGCAGTACGCCGCTCCTTCAACTTCAATAACAGAGACAACACTAGCAGGTGACACCAACGACGCCAATTATGGAACAGCATCATCCCTTTGGTTCATCAACCGAGATTTGGGTGCTGGAATTCCAGAGCTGCTCACCAATCTCACTCTTTCAACACTTGCTTTCAGTCCCATGAACACAACAACTACCTGTTCGGCGTCAACGGAAATTTTGGCCTATTACTATAATCCGAAATTACTCTTGATCCCATATTCAGTAGCTTTACTCCTTTCACTCATCGCCTTAGCGGCTGGTGTTTGGGTGCTTAGGAGGACTGGCATGCCTACTGGACAAATATTCTCTCAAATTCTGGTCACGACCAGAAACCCGCTTCTGGACGAACTTGCGAGAGGTTCTTCGCTTAGTAGTGCAGACGCAGAGGCTTTGATGCAGCAAAAGCTTATGTTTGGAGAGTTAAAACATAATGAGCATGATACAAGAACAGGACATGCAGCATTTGGACCTGCGGAACAGTTATTTAAATTAACAGGTGGGAAGATATAGCTTGATAATTAGTGTTTAATGGAAATTACTGATGTTTTAATGGTGGGTATTTCTTCTAGAGGGATAGCGAGATTTGAACCGAACTCTTTTTGAATTGAAATACAGCAAAACGAACACCAAG
>LT855417.1:2737195-2763676 GCA_900184765.1 Hymenoscyphus fraxineus
ACAATTACTAACTCAAATTTGTGACCATGAAGCGCTGGGGGGTCACTCTTTCTAGTTAGAAACCCAGCTGTCTATAAAGCAGGAACATAAAAACAAAATTCAAAATTCAAAAAGATTTTACAAATCAATAATTTTGAGTTTTTGTTCTACCTTAATAAGCTTTTTAGGAAAGTATTTGGGTAAGTCTGCAACGCTTCGATAGATCAGAATTCTTCGATACTATAATTGAGACTAGGACTAGATGTTGGCCAGGAAAGGGGACAATACTATGAGACTAAGAGTAGCGTTGCCACAAAAACGAAAGGAGTATATGGAGTCAACCTGGAAACTACCAAACACTAGCACTTTGAAAGGTGATGTAAACTGTTATCGGTTTTCACATATTCGTAACAACGATTCCCAAATCGCAGAGCTGAAGCTCAAATTGTCTCTGGCAAATACCGCGATATTCTCCAGGATTATTTTTCCTAACAAACATAACAGTGGATAGGATGAAGGGCTAGGAGAGTGGCGATCTAGAACGAGAGGTTGCTGGTACAGGATTGCAGAATGGGAAGGAATTTGGGAAGATATATCGTAGTGATATTGAGCTACAATCAATTGAGAATGACTGGAATATAAGGGCGATAAATTATGCGATATCTGAGGTTACAGATGAAGAGTTTGGAAGAGAGGTCGAAAATCAATGAAATGGTGTTGGACATTTAACAAGAATCAGGAGTTCAGGGGTTTAAATTTTCGTGCTGGATGTAAGCCGAATTCCCACAGGATCAAATCGCCCAAGGATCTTTCGAACATGTCCATTTGAAAGAAAAGTACAAGAATCCATCATCGTCCTCAGGACCGGCCCAAGATCGCCCGAGAACACTTCCACAAATCTCAGGATACAAATCCTACCATTTCATGTGGAACTTCTCTTTCTGGAAAAACACCGACAACAACCCCCATAGTGAAACGTGAAACCGATAATTAGCAACGAAACGATGGCTGCAACAATGGCGATGAGGACTGTTTGCCATGGTTTGAGGTGGATGTCTGGTTCAGAATCGTCGGAACCAGTGGGACCGGCACCTCTCCTTTTCGCAAATTGGGAAACTTTGACAAGGGTTGGTGTTGGCTCGTTGACGATAGTTGGTGGAGGTGTAGGGCCAGAGGCGATGGTATTTGATGAACTCTGCGCTGCTGTATTCTTGAAAGGGGATGGCAAGGCTGATGGCACCTCAGTGCCACCGGCGGTAGTGCTGATTGGGAGACCTTGAACCTTGACTCCCAAAAATAAGACCAGCGGAAAGAGGAAAATAGTTTGGAAACGCATTTTTTTAGTTGCTTGATGGTTTGAGAATTCCACAGAATGCAGAAGTAGAGTGGTATGGATGGAGAATGAGGAAAGGTTGAATTACCTTGAGAGGTCTGTGATACTTATATGACCTAGAGAGGTCTTCGCTAGCTGGCCAGACTAGCCTAGCCTGGCTAGCGAAAGATATTTGTCCTTGTTCCTGTCTATGAGGTCATTGTGCTTGTGAATAAGGTTGTTTTTCTTGTGAATGAGGGAGACACTCAAGGCTCTATGGGCACAGGTGCATTTCACTAGCCAGCTGTGACGTTGAACGTCCTTCATTCCCTGAAATTCACCAAGAATTTGTGTTTACGACGTTCAGCACTACTAAAATTGCGAAAGTGGGAAACTTAATACTGACTCTTCCCAAATTTAGTAAATAGCTGATTTCTTCGCAGGCTCAGGTTTTCTTATTTGTCCTTGTTGAACACTAAAGAGTGTGAGAGAGAAAATAGCTTCAATCTATGAACCATCATGTGTCATGGAAGTCTTTTTGTTGCTCTTAGTGCAGCTATAACAATATTTTGTACAGGTATGGCATCCTGAACGTACCAAAAGGTTAAATTGGGTAAACACTAATGTCGCTACGTCCTTACTGTCGTATCCTTACCTTCGCTGTCTGTCGTAAGGACTAGAGAAGGGGGGGTGGGAAAGAGCGGGAAAGATAGGCGCAAGCATCAGTAGCAAACAATTTTCAGCGCAACACAAGCTAGCCTAGCCCATTTAGGAAGGTAGTACTTGGGGTTATGCATAAACGACACGTACGAATTAAAGTAACTTCCCCACTTCTATCCTCCCCAGCCTCATCCCTCTCTCTCTCTCTGTCTTCTAAATAATATACCAGGATATAACCTGAAGAGGAAGTGAAGGTACGATAGTGAAGATATAATAATAGGAATACGATAGTATGTATAGATGATAGTAAGCGTAAGTAATACTAAGGGAACAGGTAGTAAAAATATACGTGAAAATACCTAGGTACGTGAAGTCTGAGGGTGAGAGTTTAGGGGTGTAGGTATGATAGTTATATTAGATATGTAGCTTCTATAATTTTCGGTTTACGAATTAAAATTTCCTCTATTTGATCTTCTAGTATGTTCAGGATGTCGTAATAAAGAATCTCAAGTCAGGGGCTTAGTCATCACTCAATACAAGCTAAAAAAAAGGTGTTGTGCTAAAAGTCCAACAGGAGCAACTTTATTGTCCTAGTATACCTGGGTTATTGCTACTGTAAGCGAAGCGTAATGGTTATTCTGCTGCCTTTGAATGAAAGAGAGGTGATTGTATGAGAATTTCAGAGTGATAACAATATGATTTAAAAATGTGTCCAGACTCCAGAGAAATGATCACATCTCTTGCAGTTGAATGGATTGCCTCAAGAACAGTGGTAAGTAGGAAGAATAAAATGTCCCAAATAAATGAAAACAATTAACATTGCTGACTGAAACATCGATGGTTCTCTAAAATACCTAGTTACCGTCCTTTTGCCTCTGATATTCACTGTGTGTGTATATACAAAACAATAAAGGCAACTTCTGCTTACCATTCTCTTCAAGTCATTCTGCCTCAAAGACATATATAAGCAAATTAATTATCTCTGATCCTTTGTCTTCTCAAAAGCTAACCTCTAATGAAACCCTGCTTGATATAAAAAGACCAGCTATATACAAGTGGCTATATCGCCTTAGTGAGCCAAAGGTGAAAACACAGCTAAAGATCAATTAACACCTCGTAGAGGAGAACAAAAGAAGGCAGAATGGTATTACTCATCACGATGCCTGTTTTAATGAGTCTCAAGCTTTTCTATCATCAGTCAAGGTAGAATGAGTGGTTGGTGGGTATTGGGTTGATATATTAATGGTAGATGATCAGTCCCCTTAATCGGATTAATGGACAGGGAAAGCTTGGCATTTCCAGAATATAAGATACGTATGGAGCGACGATGAGCCTAAATATAAAGGAGGTGAGGTGCATGCCAGTGAGACCTCTACAAGCGAATGATATCTGTCACTTTTCTTATAAATGCAAGAAAAGCTTGGGTGGTTGTGATTGTCGTTGATATATACCCAGCTCCATCCACTAAGAAAGTCTATGTCCTTGTGTACATAAATGCCTTCGTTCATCTGGTTCTTCGAGAGAAACATCCAAAAAGATCCTGTTGAAGTGGATTATGGCATTTCACCTTTATCGTATTCCAGGAGTTATCACATTCCAAAGAGTCAAGGAGTAGTTGGTCAAGGATACAATTCTCTATTGTATTTAAGCTAGCATGTTCTGCACTTCTCCCTTAGGTAGTTCAATCAGAAGTCATATCTCAACAAATACCACCACATCCAAGGGAACAGAAGTGATACAATGATAGCACCGGCATAAACGCCCAGAAAAAAAATGAAGAAAAAGATTAATAGACCAGCCGAGGCTTTCTTGCCTAAATTCCACTTGCTTATCCCCAGTTTATTCCACCACCAGTAAACATGCTCGTCCATACAAATGATAGCATTCAGCCACAGAAACAACAATAAAAGGAGGCCCAAGACCAGAATCTGTATCCCACGGTATGCCAAAATATCCGGGGTTGTGACGCTACTTATTACAATGTCTGGCGTGAACCAAAACATGAGGATAGCAATTTGCTCGAGACTGAAAGAGTAACAGAGCCAGAGCATTTTGGGATACCATTTGTTTGCATAGATCCCAGACCTCAGGATTGTGATAGGTTGGCTGTGATTGAGATGGGTTTCGGTGTGGTGGAAGTAAGGGCTGCCAAGTATGGTCCACTGTGACTCCATTATATTCGTAGATATACTAGACACTGGCGGCTTTTGTGAGAACAACACACCTGAGTGAAACTTAGTATATATATTACCAGTTAATATGACATAGACAGACCGCAAAAGTTGGCTAAGGGCAACATCAATAGTCCTATAGGCATGACCTGTCCAAAACTCCAGCGATCTTGTTCCTGTTGATCTGGGTCGTAGTAGCGGTAGCGGTAGCGGTGGGAGAAAATTCGGACTGTGCCCCAAAGGATAGAAGTTGACATCCAAGTGATCTATATTGGTTAGCAACGATTGTTATAGACGAGGTGTTAGAAATGCGGCTCGTCGTGCGGCATGATATTTATCTCGTTCCTTTTAAGGATTCAGATGAAGGAGATGTGATCTGCTTGCAGACTTAAGAGTTCAAGATATAGCTTAGGGAGCAATTATGCACACCGTAAAGAAGAAAACAACTCTTACCTCCCATATCCTAGAGCGATAGAGTTCGTGTGCCACGACTAGCAAGCAATAGTTTGCTCTAAGGGCTTTGTAACATGCGCTTCGTCCAATTCGAACTATGACTGTCCTTCTCGTAGTTCCCCCATGAAACCTTGAAATGATTTTTTCGATCCACACCCAGGGCTGACCTGGTGGCAGACGAAAGATAGCATGAGAATCAGCATTCTTTTTGCATAAAATGACGGCTCTAGTACAGAAGGTATACACCAAAAGGCCCAAAGTAAAAGTAACGTACACCCAATTGAATTCCATGTATTTCTGCAGGTAACGGGGCCCTTGCTGGTCGATATAATCTTTTGAATACTCAAAACTCCATGGAATATTTGGATGATAAAGACACCAAGCAGGAAGACTGGTCACTGCTGAAGCTGAGTACCGTGATGTAACATAGCCCATGGGTACCGATATACAGACGAGCATGATGGCGAGCAACCCCATTCCAGACAGACGGAAGTATCGAAGCAGTTTTGTTGAACGCAGCTCATCTCGCAATATTGTAAGCGTAAAGAGGTGAGCGATGGCTGAAAACCACGCTAGACTTCCAATCGTTTGGAAGTGAAAAGTTTCCAGACCCCAGCCAAGCTGCGTCAGGCCTCCTACAATAATTGAAAGCCCGGTAATAATTTGTTGGTCGCTTAGTCCAATGATGACGATTTCTAACGCATGCGACCACCGGTTCATGAGAGAATTGTTGTAACCAGCTCTGAATACTCTTTTGTAGTCGATCACCGCCTTTGATATACAACATATCGCAGTCAGGTATGCGGATCCAAGGAATGCAATGATGACCTGAGTATTTAGTATATTAAAAGAAGCCGTTGGTAGAAAGAACATACTCCAATGCCCGAGATATCTGGATTTGTCTCCAGAAATGGGTACTCGGTGCAATTTATGGCGCTCATGCCATACTTCATGGCGGACATATTGTCCTCTAGGCCAAAAAGAATGAATGAATGCTTGAAACCTGTAAATTATTTGGGAATATCTGTCGTCAGGAATGGCGTTAAGGGTCAGGAATTGCAAGAAGAAAAGTTAATTCATAAATGATAATATGCGACGACTGCGCCACGAGATAGGTGTAACAAACTCCTTGAACCCGCATATTCTATAGCCTTGGATGCCGGATAGCGATCGCACAGTTATAAAAAGACAGAAATTAAAAAAGCAGTGGAGGCTGAAGAATGGCTGAAGCAAAAGAGATGCACTAAGGAACCATGTCATCGATCAGTTTCACCCATATGAACGGAGGAGCGTTGTGACAAAACCCATTGGGTATGTAGTGTACGCGTGTGTACCCAGCTAGAAGTTGTCAGACAGTCAGACAGACTGCCTAGATAGTTGTTTTTTGCTCACATACCAGTGACAACTTAAGCTTCCAAAATTCTTGTATCTATCAGGAAGCTGGATGGCTTTCAAGATCGGCGCAGCTTTTTCTTAACGTTGATCGATCGCGAGTGATGGACGAGGAAGTCAAGGAACTGAGCACCTACTAGTTGGTTTTAGAGTAAAGGTATATAAAAGTTAATCCTTATAGTGTAAAGTGGTATATTATTGCTAATCAAAAAAAAACACCACTATAAAGACTCAACATTTATATACTCCAAGGCCAAATAATAGGTAGGAGTAGAGCTACAATAGTGCCAAATTCAATCAGGGGAACCTCGCTAATCCTTCCCCACAAAAACTAGCCCCGCCGGCACATACCCGGCAGAACTTCCACTCACTCGCCCACGCGGATATTTCTGCATCGTCATTGGGTTTCGCTCAACCTCTACTCGGCCAACCTGTATATTCTGTGTCCGGTTGCGAGAAGAGTCATCCCGTTGGATCACAAGCAGCAATCAACAATGCCAGCTCTACAAACGAATCCCCAGCCGGTCAAGGTAGATGTATTTAAAGTCTCCTTGTCTCTCTTTCCAAGCTGCTCTCTACCTCAAGTGACGGTGGAGATATTCCCTAAGCAAGTTGGACTGATATCAGAACGATTCAACCACTAACCAGATCCGTTACCCCACTACTACCCCACCATTGGAGATAGGATTTACCTACTGCATTGTCCAGCTTTTTGCTACCTTCTATAGAGTTCTTCTTCTTCGAAAATACCCTGCGAATCTTCCCTCGACCTCCTCTCACACCTACAACATCTCACCAAAGAAGCCAAAAAGACATTCGTAACTATGCCAAAAGTCTACCTCCACCTCGTCCGCCACGCCCAAGGCTTCCACAACCTCTCAATCGAAAACCACATCCTCCCCGACCCAGCCCTCACACCCCTCGGAAAATCCCAATGCAAAACCCTCTCAACCACCTTCCCCCACCACTCCGTAATAACCCATCTCGTCGCCTCCCCCCTCCGAAGAACCCTCTACACCTGTCTCCTCTCCTTCCCCGCCGCCGTCTCCGCAGGCAAGAAAGTCCTCGCCCTCCCCGAACTCCAAGAAACCTCCTCTCTACCCTGCGACACCGGCTCTGCGCCCTCCATCCTAGCCGCTGAATTCGGCCCCTCAGGGAACGTGGACCTAAGTCTCGTCCAGGACGGCTGGAACACGAATACCGGCCGTTGGCTCCCCTCCGCCTCCGCAATCGAAGCTCGCGCGCGAGAAGCGCGGTTTTTTTTGCGCCAGCTGGGACAGGAGGGTGTTGCGAGGACGGGAGTGGATCAGCATGTGGTGGTTGTTACGCATGGGGGGTATTTGCATTATTTGACGGAGGATTGGGATGGGCATGAGAAGTTTACGGGGACTGGGTGGGCGAATACGGAGTTTAGGAGTTATGAGTTTGAGAGTGGGACGGATGGGAATGCGGGCTTGGTGGAGACTGGGGAGAGTCGGGGGAGGAGGAGGGGGAGGGAGATTCCGTTGACGAGGGAGGAGCAGAGGGTGTTGAGGAGTAGTGCGGAGAAGGGGTGGGGTGATAGTGGGTTCCAGGTTCCTGCTGAGGTTGAGGGAGAGAGTGCGAAGTTGTAGAGTTTGAAGTGTTGTGGAAAAGGGATGTTTGGGCTAGGATTGGCATGGCGTTTTAATATATATGAGATTTGGATACACAAGATGATATAGAGAAGATAGAGTGAAAGACCGGGTAAGATAGATAGATAAGTATACCTACCATTATTATAGAACAGGAAAAATATACGTTTCAACTATACTTCCTCGTCTAAACTCAAGCTTGACTTACAAGGCAGTTCTAGAGTTGACTTTTCTCATTCATTTATCTTACCAATTCTACATCCGTACACATAAAAATACAAATCCTTTGATCACCACTCAATCTCAGTATAAGAGTTCTCTCTCAGAAGATTTTGGGAGGTACAAGCTACCAAAGACTCTCACGACTCTAGAAAACCAGATCAACCACCACTCAACTATCCAAACACTCCTCAATCCACTCCCCCACCTCCTCCTCCTTAATCCCATCCCCACACTCCCAAACACCCACCCTCTTCATCCCCTCCGCCTCATCATCCAAATCCTCATCCCACATCTTCCGATCCTTGAACTCCAACTGACTAATACTTCTCCGCATCAAACCGCCCAACTCCTTCGCTTGCGTCAACGGCGTGATTTTCTCTTTCTTAGCCCGGACTTTCGAGGCTTTGGACTTGAGTCCTTTGGGCGCAGGTGCTGGTGGAGCGACCAGGAACAGTGACCGTGGGATTTTGAGGCCGGATCGGGGGGGTGGGAATTTGAGATGGGATTTTCGCGCGGCGGGGCTGAGGTCGACTGTTGTTTTTCGGGCACGACCGCGGGGCGGAGGGGTGGGTTTGGTGAGTGCTGATTGTATGGATGTATTGTTCAGTACGGGCGAGGAGAGGAACATGTCGTCGTCGAACATTAGCTCTGAGTACTCGTTCTCCGTGGGATCTTCCTCGTTGCTGGGCCATTTGGGAGGAACGTTCGTCCCAGCGGTGCGGAAGAATAGTGCTGGCGAGACGAAGTTGTCGAATGTCCCTGCTGGGTCGGAGAATAGGTGTTTCTTTATCCTGTGGAGTTTTTTCATGTCCCAGGACTCGAAGTCTTCGGCCTGGGAAGGGGCTTCGCCTTCTGGTGGTGGGGTACTACCGAATTCTGTCCAGTCGAAGATGCCATTTTTGGAGATTACGCCTGAGATTTGGTATGAAAGGGTTTTGGAGATCTGGGATTCGGTTAGGCCTAGAGAGGCCGCCAATGTTCCCCCTAAGTAGGAGCCATAGATTATGATTGGTCTCTGGAGAGTTTTCGACGGTGTTGGTGGAGGTGTTGCCCATACTGATTTTCTTGTAGAGGTTCCATTTGTCTTGGGTTTTGCAGAATCGGGCGAGTAAGATGGTAGTAGGGAGTCTGTAAGGAAGGAGAATGCGTGTAGGGTATCATGAAGTGGTGTTGGGAATGGGTGATTGGCGTACCCGGGGTCCGATGTGAGCAGGTTTGGTGTGGAGGGTGAAGAAGAAGGTTCATCAGCATCGGTAGAAACGTGACGAGGTGATGAGGATAAATGGTTCCATCGATAGTTTATACGTGCTATGGCCGCGGAAGGGGAGAGAAGGAATGATGGAATTGAAGGATGGCTTTCTCGCAGATGACATCCTGTTGGTGGTAGGTAGATGAAGAGTGGTGTTGTGGGTTTTGAAAGTAAATCCGAATTGTATAGACTGGGTATTGGTCAGTGAAAGTTCATGGAAGCAGACAAGTCCCGCGTAAGGAGTTGATGGAGAAATGGAGGCAGGTCACGTGTACAGACTCCTGAATAGGACGGGTCTATGTATATATTTGGGACAGAACAAGAGAGAATGCTTACTCTACTTCAATGGTACCAGCGGCCCCGCAAGTTACATCGAATGTTTTGAAATCTTCATTCTCTTTTCCATTCTCAATGATCGCACGTGTACTCGAAGAATACCATCTTGCATGCGAATGCCACCTGAACGTCCCGTGGATGGGAAACTGAGAATTCCATAAAGGTTTCGCCCGCAAAAATATCCACCTATGCGAAGAGAGCTTCATGAGGCAACAACTGCGCAACAAATCACGTTCCACGATGCCAACGCGCTGTTGCAGTAAACGGGAAAGATTTTGCGATTCTGTTTTGAGGTGGCGTCGTCGCACGCGCGAAAAGAAACACGTCAGCTATTCGGCTGTGTTTGTCGCCGGTTTGCCTACGAATCCATGGACCGATGCGATCATCGGCCAACTTGATGGTGTTGAAGGCGTGGGTTGGGTGGCTTGGGGTGAGTTGAACTGGCTTGATTTCGCATACTCCGTACATATCAAGACCTGGTGTGATTGGCGATTGGTGCTGCTTGTAGCCGAACCCTGCTCGTGAAAGACTCTCGATATAACTTTCTGGCAAATTTAGGTATGAGATCATTCCATTTATTTCGAAATTTCGCAGATTAAGAGTCCCCAAAAAAATCTACGATATGTTTTTTTTCTATATATATTATTTTCTTGAGGTCAGAAGAATCAAAGTGTCTGCCGCTGACTTTCTTGTCCTCTGCAAACTTTGCGATGGACTATGCCGCAATTATTTTTACATTTCCAAGCGAAGGCTTCTGAGCTCTTAGTCTAGGACTAGTTGCAGCTTTGGGGATTCCCAAATGGATGCCTAAAGATTCTTGTTGATCTTTCCTGACTCGAAGGAGTTTTGTTCGGTGAATGAAGATTCATGACAACATCGCTACAAGTAAACGTCGTAATTCTCTATCCAATGAGCGAAGGGGGCCTCTAAATAATTTCGCGAATCGCGACAGGAGCCAATTGTCGGTAGCCACTCGGTGCCTGTCATCCCCTATTCTCAGCGAATAATCACATCTTACCTGCGGCGTAGAAGGCTGTGCAAATGCAGCTAGCAGTTTAGTGCCCACTGCGCTTCTGCATGGAAGCGAAGTTTGCTGTATTAACGGTGTATTTACCCCAGGATGTGCATTAGTTCTGCGTTTACTGCAAGCTTCCGTAAAAACTCACGCTTCCCGCTAACTATATGTGGCGATCAGGGGGGGCTCGAGGGTGACGTCTCGATTCTCGGGAGGATTGGACCAAACAACGCCATTCTTTTCTGAAGGCGGCCGGTCCACTTGGAAGCAGAAGGGGTGCAGGCACGTTTGGGACGAGAGCGGGGAAACGACGGTTAGCGACCTGTCACTCCAAGATGCGTCTCTAGCTCTGCAGAAGCTCAAGGAGCCTTCGCCATGTGAACTGCTTCATGCCGTCCTCGTCTCTGCTGCCACAGCCTTGTGACCCAGAGATGGTGGCACTTGTCACTTATCAAGCCACTTTCACCGGGCCATGCCTTCTGTGCCGCAAAGGGGGATGATGATGGCCAAGTTTCATTGTTGGATTGAATCTGTTGCAGCTGGGAGTCGGGCGAAGCCACGTATATGTTTCGAAGGAAAGCTTGGTTGATATAGAATAGGCGAGATGATACCCCCCGTATTGTTTACATTATAGATACCGTCCTAGTCAAAAGACGAAAGGAAAGAGCATAATATATAGGATCACAGTAAGCGAGTACTCGCTTTCTAGTCATGCTGAGCTAGAATTACTCCCCTCGCTTTGCCTCTCGATCCTATCAAAGCCATCGAGAGCCCACGTTTTGAAAGAAGCGATTCTCACATAGCCCCCCCGCACATAGTAGTCCTCACACCTCAGTTGAGCTCCCACCTTTGATACAGTATCCCGATAAGCGAAGAAGAATAAGGAGGATACCATTGCACTAGGCACAACGTAATTACTCGCGCTGCCTTATTCCCGGTATCACTATTAAATACTCTGGACGACCTTGACCGACTGGTCTGGGCGGAGCTGTAGCGAAGGCAAATTTCCGGTAACCAACTTTTTTGAGGCGCGGGCTGCGGGCATCGCTGTGCTGCACTTCGGGACAGGGGCACCATAGGGGCACTAATTTTGGTCCAGGGTCCCACCAACGTTGAACTTTGCTCCTTCAACCCAACCCTTTCTCTCCTCCTGCTCACAATCTCTCCTCCTCCTCCTTTTTCCCGATCCCTTATATTTTGCGAGCGCGATAGTCTGATAGATCCCTCCTCTTTCCTTTCTTGTTCCGACTTTTAATACCTAGAGAAACTCACCTTGATTGGTCTAATCTCATCTTTGTCGTGAGTCCGAGGTCCTGATCCTGATCCTGCGTCCATTCACCAACCGAGCATTGAGCATTGAGCATTGGCACCGCCGCACCTTGCGCTGAGGCTGTGAATGGCCGATTCACGTTCCCCAAACTAACGCAAATTAAAATAGGCAAGGCACACAATCCTTCAACACCAACACCTACACTCCTGTCCTTTCCAAACACCAGAAGCTTGCACCACATCAATTCATGGCGAAAATACGAATCTAATAGAATCGCGAAATACTCTCCATCCGGTTGAATAATATCACCTCCGGTCAAATTCGGTTACGAGACCATCCAAGTGAAGGAGGAAGATCAGATTGCCTAAGATGGCAAAGAAGACCTGCATGGGCAGTCTGCGCGGCGTTTTCCAGAGTGTTCTGTTCGCGTCGATTATCTATGGCTGCATTTATCTCACAGTCGTCATTTTCCAGACGGGCTCAATCCCAAAATCACCCGCCGATCTCTACAAAACCCCATCTGCGAACCATCGGCCAGGGTCCTCCTCGTCCGACAGCGTCGGGTCGGCGGGCCCACGATTGCCTACCACCAAATTGAAGGCAGAGGATATCAAACCGAGTGCTAATTGGTTCAATCGGCCAGAGAGCTTGGTGGTTCCCAAGGACAACTACTTGGGGAAACGACCTGACGTCGATACTGTCGCAAACCTAACAAGATTGGTAGAAGAATGCAGAGGATCATATGCAAACATCGAGAAGATGCCGTATGTCTACGACTGCCTGAAGTATATGGAAACAGCCGAACACGAATACTATTACACCCCTCCCCGGGGCGAGCGAGCGAGCGAGCAACCCCCGAGGCTTGCAGAATACCTCAATTCAGATGGAGCCGATAACACTCTTGCCGAGTATCCAACTTACAAGCCCGCCACGAAGACCTCCATCGGGCAATGCAACGGGCCAATTGTGCCCTACCATGTATACTGGACTGGTCCTGCTACGTGGCGAGTAGAGCTCTTTGTAAAGAGTCATTTCCATACACAGAATATACCTTGTGTCAGATTATGGATCTGGTTGGATGGCGATCGAGATGCGAAAGCGGTGGACAAGATGATGAACCATGATCCTTTATTCAAGAAATTTCTACCTTTCGTTGAACGTGGAGATATTGTCTTGAAAACATGGAAATTCCCATCTAGAATCCCATTGCCAAAAGGCGATAATACCGACGGAGTTGGATATTACAAAAACCCCGGGAAGCCAAATTCCAAGAACGAGACATTGGTAGGCGATAGCTTGATCCGCGATGCGAACGATCAAGAATGGCTGGTTTTGACCGAGAAGCAAATGACATTCTTGCCTGTCGCGGTATCTGATGCGGTTCGATTTGTGGTTCTACATATTTATGGGGGAGCTTATTTCGATATGGACGTTGTAATGCTTCGGGACATGCGTCCGCTTTTGATTGGAGAAAAGCATTCATTTGCTGAACGTTGGGGTGGACACCCTTCGCCTGGAGATTATAATACTGCCATCATGTCACTTTCAGCCAACTCGACACTATCTTCGTATTTGCTTCGAGGGGGAGTACGGATGGGTCTTAACTTCCACCCACGGGTTATTGGAGTCATGAGTGTCAAGGACCACCGAAATCAGGAATTTCATATGCTTGAAACTGCAGCCTTTGATCCAATCTGGACAGAATTCAATTGGGATCGACTAGGAAGATGCACTGTTCCTTGCATTCATGACTATGGGCAGGTCTTTAAGGGTAAGAACGCTTTTCCGTTGAAGGATGAATGGGAAAGTTACGACGGTCAACCATTGAAGATGATTTCAGCATCCAAAAAGAGCCACTTTTGGGAAATGAAGCGAGACGTGGTTGAGGTAGAAGCACGATCTTTGGAGGTCCGGGCAAGCGAAAAGCCAAAGCCAGTATCAAGCACAGATGTTGTTGTGATCGACAAAGATGCATTGAGCAAAGCAGAGTATAAAATTGAGGAAGACAAGTACCCACCTACGAACCGAACCATGGAGAATTTTTTCCGAGGTGCATGGACATATCACGTTCACAACCAGGTTAGTTTACAGCTTCCGTTATTTTTTTGCCATCCAACTAACCATATTTACAGTGGGCCAAGAATCCCGAGCCTTCTTCCTGGTTGAACGTGATACAACGTGCACAAGACGGTTTCTTTTCTCACGGTCGAACGAATCCATATGGCGAAAAATGGGACGGTCCAGACATTGTTGAATATGAAAAGAGCTGGGAGTACCCTTGAACCGACAAAACCGCAACCCTCGGGCCATCTCAACCTCGGGTAGATGAAGCGGTGCCAAAAGGGATGCAACATTTCTCACGACGATGACGACCCCGGTACATAGCTTCATGATCTACGACACCCCTTTAACTCCTCTCTCGCAAATAGAAAATCCCTCCACACACCCCGACACATACAACAGAGAAACTGAAACCTTTGAACATCACATGGCAACAGGACCGGATTAGGCAAGGATCCAGGAGTTACATACAAGGAGTAGAGAAGCCGTACATACAGCCTGTTTTTATCGTCCTTCCTTCAACGTTTGGAAGGGGGGACTTGTTATAAATACGAACCGAAAAACAAAGGCGAGCGATCATTGCAGGCGCACGATTGGGATTTTTGACTTTTTTTTTTTCTTTCTAAATCTTGCTTTTTCTTTTTTCTCAGGAGTCAAAGGAAAGGACAAGACCTTGGATTCGGTTGCTTGTTGTTGATGTCTTAGACCAGGAGGGAATGAACCTGTATTTAGGTTTTTTGGATTTTTGGATTTTTTTTTGAGCTCTTCTTCTTTTTTCTTCTTCTGTTGTGTGTGGAGGGGGGGTGGTGTAGATGAGATGAAGGCAGAGGATGAATAAGAGTGAGGAGTGGCGTCTCGGCTTCCACGGTTTTGATGGATGGGTATCACAGGACGAGTATGCGGGTCGTTGAGTTGGTTGAGTTGTGTGTGTGGTGCAGACGGTGAGATGAGATGTTTAGCGCTATACTATACCCTTGAATAAGAAAGTTGTGGAATATGAAAAGTTATGGTACGGTTGGGGTCTCTTTTTTGTGATTTAGTCTGCTGCCTAGCTAGGTACTTCGTACTGTACGAGTAAACATGGGTCTTGGCTTTTTTTGTGTTTGTGTTTGTGTTTGTGTTTGGGTGTATTGTGCAGTACAGTACGGTACAGTACGTGCTTATGAGAATGGGTGGATGGGTGGATGGGTGGGTGAGTGGGAAGGAAGGAGGTACGGGGAGTGGCTAGGAGGTACGGGAGTAGACGAGTATATTATAAGAAACCTAGTTATTACTCTATACACGACACAAGTAAATCAACTATCCTACTTCACCTAGTATAATAAGAATTAAAAAGTAATAATTATTCTATACTATTCATATGTACTTGTGTGAGGTTTTTAGGATAATGGTTTTTGATAGTAGATAGAGGATGGAGTAATGCCCGTCTCTTTTACTTACTTATTAGTTGAATAGGTAGGTGGGAAGGAGATGGAGATGGAGATAGAGATGGAGATAGAGATGGAGATGGAGATACAGTACGGGGAGTGTACATGTAAGATCTTACGATTACATGTATAAAGAATCACTCATTCACTCACTTACTTACCCATCCGCTTAATATTCAAGAAGTTGCTATGTATATGATATAACTATGGAAATAGAAATAAGATAACAGGGCGCTCGGTTCTTATCTAATTCTAAATCTAGATCTGGGATTTGATCATTTGAATCCAATTCTAAATTTTCGAAGTCGAAATTCGGACTGGAAGATTATATCTAAATAAATACCTAGAGAGAGAGAGGGAGGGAGAGAGAGTAGATACAGTAGATATTAATCAACTCCCCAATCAATCAACTCCCCAATCAACGCCCCTATCTCCATCGTCGTGTTGACAGCCACGTAGTCAGTCAGTCACTTACACAACATACTATAAACCAGTATATCCAACCAATCAACTGTAAACCTACCGCTCAAATTTCAATTTCAATTTCAAACACCTAACCCTAACCCTAACCCTTAACCCCCCTCCCTCNACACCACACATCACACATCACACACCACATATCACACACCACACATCAAAACCCACACATCAAACACCAAAACTCAAAAGAAAAAAGCAAATCTCATTAATTATTATCACTAGCAACAATCACCACAAATCTATCCCCATCCCCATCTCTCCATCTTCCCCATAGTACGTGCATATCTATCAACACGCCACAAGTTTGCTTCTCCCTCATGAACAAACCTGCAACTTCGTAATTGGCGAGTACCACCATATTAAGCCAACCAACCAACCAATCAACAACTTCGACCCCATCAGTAGCTAAAAATGTGCACAGCGCGCCCCATTTTGTGGTCTTCTAACTTGTAGAGTGGAGAGTTCAAAGGAAGAAAAGAAAAGAAAAGAAAAGAAAAGGGAAAGAAAAAAACATTCTAACAACTCCCTCCATCCCATCAACAACAATCTATCCACCCATAGCGAATAAAACAAAAGCGCAGTATTCCAGATGTCCTCCCCACTTCATTACTTCATGCTTCATTCCTTCATTCCTTCGTTACTCCATGCTTCGTTCAAATCATTCCAACCATCAGAAGAGATAGCGATGCGAGAAGAAAAAAATGATAGCAATACGTTTCCATCAATCCTCTTTTCATCTCGAGTAGATGGTAGATGAAAGCCAAAAATCTTCAAACTGTCAATCCCTCCCAAATACCCCTTGAACTCCCAATCTCCAACTCCTTCGGCCGACGAAGCTTCCCCTCGGCGTATAATTTTTCCTCATGATCTAACCTCGCTTGCTTTCGTCCCCAAGTCTCTCTCTCAACCTTGGTTCCAGAGAATCTAGTATCAGTGATTCCCAAATGGTACGCGGTAATAGGATCAATCATCTCCTGCAAGACCCGAGGCGATGTAGCAGCAGGATAAAACTTTTCCCAAAGCTTCTCGATCTTCTTCTCCAGTCGTTCTCGGATATTTTTGGGCTCCCAGATCAAGCGATCGCATTCGTTGCTACCAACATACAGCGTCAGCTCTTGAAGATCACGTAATCGTACTATGCCCTCCTTGAAATAGTCCTCCTCGTTGTACATCCAGTGGGTCATCGGAACAGAGAGATATTTGATACGCCTTAACTCTGGGCCAGAAATCTTGTTACAAAGATCAAGAAAGGTAGTTGCTTCCGCATTGCGGATGACGAGACGGTCAAATTGGAAGTTGAAGTAAACACGTCGAGTGACTCCAAAATGCTTTCTATAATGTTGTAACTTCCCATCGTGCTTGGCGATCTCGCGAGAAAGGCGGCAAGTATGAAGAAGTGGTGGTGTACTAAGGGGGAAGACTTCAAGTTTCTTCTCGTATTTAAGCTGCCGTAATTCCATACGAACCACAGCGTCGTTCTTGTGGCATATAGCATATTTCCATACCAGGGTCTGAAGCTCATGTGGCAGTCGTGAAAACTGGGGAAAGCTAACTTTTGAATGGGCGTGACGTTTCTTCTTCAAAGCATTCAACGGAATAACGCCTTGCTCCAAATAGTTTCGGTATCTTTGATACACTTTCGCGCATGTCTCCCGATCCAAGTTCCTCGCCAACCATCTAACCAAAGTAGCACCACCCTGATCCCATGAGCCACTACAATCCATGTCGGTAGTCTTTACATTTGGATCAAAAGGCAAGGCCTCAACGTGCTTCATACCAGTTTTGTAAGTGATCACTGGAACTTCAAAGAGTGGGGCTTTCTTGACGGTGGAGACAGGTCCAGGATTGGCTTGAGAAGAAGACGCTCTCTGGCTCGGAAGCTTAGCAACTTCAGACCAAGATGAATGTTCAACTTTCATCGAGGCACCTGGTGTTACGGAGGGTTCCCCCAGAGGATCAGCCTTCCACCATTGTATGTGTTTGTTTTTTCGCTCTTTTGGGTACGAGCTTTTTTCGATTGCGCTTATTATTTGCTCGATTAGTGGTCTCGGCGCTACTCTTCTGGGCTCCTGAAGTTCGAGGGTCTTCTGTGATGGTTGTTTCTCCAAATTTTGAGCAGCAGGTTGGTCCATGGTTCCATCAAACTGTCCCAGTGCCTCGTCTTGGGGATATCGCTTGTATTTGAATGGCTGGGCTAGGTTGTCTGCTTTAGGTGGGTGAGTGGTATCTTGTGTCGAGACTTTCTGGTGCGAGATCTTGGACTGAAAGTTCAAAGGTCTTATTGTAACTTGCTGAGCATTCTCATCCTTCGTAACAGGGACGGTCAGTTGACGGTCAACATGCAGATATTTACACTTTTCACCATGTCTACACCAGCCTGTCCGAGAATAAAAGTTGCATAGCCCCGTAGGAATGTTTGGACTCGAGGAACTCGGCTTGATGGTGTGCATTTGCGAAGAGCTTGAATTAATAGAATTCTGGCCTGCAAACTCCGGCTTGGGTTTTTCCGCGAGCAATGCCTCTGAGTCAATATTCGACGAGCTTCGGGTCGTGAGTTTGCTGGTAGATACTTGGATCTCTTGTCTGGCACCTTGCGAACCTCTCATAAAGGCTGTGTCAACTGATTCAGAGAATTTTTGCGAACGTCTCATCAAAGGCTTGCTAAGTGACTGAGCAAACTCTAGCCTAATATCCTGCGAGGCTCCCACAAATGACTTGCTGGGCGCTTGCGAGAACTCTTGTCTGACATCTTGCGGATTTTTGATAGCAGCATTATCTGATGACTGAAAAAAATCCTGACTGATGTCTTGCGAAGTCATCGTACTTGACGGCGGGTTTGAAAATAGGTCCTGAACTTTCTTAAGTCGCTCAAGTCGATCATTCTCAGCACGGTTGACATGTGGATAGTGACAATCAGTCCCAAACTTGCATTGGCCAGTGTTTGCAAAGACATGACAAAATTGGTCGTTGATAGGGGTGGTTTGTTTTTGTAGAACATCAGAAACGTTAGTAAATGGAGTGGATGTTCGATTGTTGTTTGGTGCTGGCACAACATTCTCCTTCTTTATGGGCTCAACTGCCAATCGCTCGCTCTGATGGCTATGGATATCAACTGTACCGCTAAGTGCTGAATCTCCGTGGTTGGTATTTTCTAGACCTGCAGCTACAATAGATTCCGGGGGTATTTGGAGAGACGAATATCCGGGTTGAGGAGTGGGGTTCTCGTGAGAACGATAGCAGCGTGTGCCGTATTTACAAGCCCCGGTCTGCTGAAACATTCTGCAGACCTCGTTTGGTTTGAGTCTAATTGATCTATCCAGTGGTTGGGAATCAGACAACAAAGTGTGAATAGGGATGTGAACGATCGGTTGCTCATCACTCGTCTTCTTTTTCTTTGCCACAACGGAGCCAAGAATCAAAGCTAAAGAAGGCATAGCACCATCTCCTTGCTTATTTTCGGGGGAAGTATTTCGAGGAGGTGGCGTGCCAATCGGTGGTTGAGGTTTGAACTTTTCTATTTCCTTCAGCGCCTGGGGAGATGGTGTACGAATTGGTAGAAGAGGCAGAAACTGATTTTGTAGTCGGGGCGGCGGCGTACCAATAGTCGGTTGAGGCAACACTGGGCTAAAGCCATTCTGTGTAGGTACGGTAGGCTTGAGCGCATCTTTGGATTGTGATGAGACTAATGACAGCTTGACATCTGCGCCCTTGATTGTATCTTCCTTGGGTTTTTGTGGGTTGAGCGGCTCGACATGGCGATAGACGCATCCGACCTTTCGACATGAACCATACTTAGAATATGTTCGACACTTCTTTTTGATCCTATTGGGATTGACGGCTTTGGCGGACGTTGAATTTTGTTGTTCCTGGAGAGCCGATTGAGCTGATGATGGTGACTCACTAGAGACATTCGGTTTTTCCGGTCCATTCTTCAGAGCTTCACCAGATTGACTAGGCTTGAGAGACTGGACGTCATTTTGCTTTGGGTTAGAAGTCTTCTCAATGGGGTCAGATGATGCAGCGAGCGCTGCTTTCGCGGCTTTTTTCTCTTCTGCTTGCTTCTTCCTCTTTGCGATGGCCACTTCTCTTAGAGCTGGGTTGTGGTTATATGGACAAACTTCACCATCGCGTTCTCGAGGACATTCAAAGCCTTTCCAAATCCATCCACCGTTATACTTGAAGCATTCCTTCACCTGTCGAGCAGCAATTACTGTTGCTCCAGTAGAAGGGTTTGCTGTTGAAGGTCTGTTCCACAGTTAGAAGGCATGGTCGGACGCGTGGTGGCTCAACACTTACGCGGTACTCGCACTCTCCCCAAAAGGGAGTGGTTGAGGCTTCTCAGGCGGCATGGTGATCGGACGGCTGTCAAGCAGCTCGCGCCCTATGAAGTTGCAGCTGGAGGCGTCAAGTATGAGCGTTCGGTATGTGGTTGGGAATCGGGATCCAAGTTACGCCCAGATGTTGGTCGCGCGAGGCTGAAGTTGAGTTTTGGGTCGGTTGGTAGATTCTAAAGAGGAAGGAAGGATGAGCTCATCAAATATTGAAAACTCGACTTATTGTGTCCTGGCAGTCACGCTAGCACCAGGCTATTGTTGGCCCCTCAACAGGGGGTTGAGTCACCGTTTACCGAAATTAACAATGAAAAGTGAGAGGGGGGGGCTGGGGAGGCTGGGCAGTAATATAGGTAGTTGGCGGGCTGCAGCTTCCTGCCTATTGTCAATTTTCCTCGACGACCTTAGGTGAAGCCGCGAGTAACTGCGAAGCGATATTGTAGCTAGCTCTCGCACTAAGCACCTGCCTTGGCACTGACTGGCACGGGGGAAGCTACAACCAACACTAGAAGACTCCAGAGCTACCTACGGCAACAAACGAAAATCAATGGTTGGCCTTCTACCTACAACATGCAGCCGCCCGAGCAAAGGTGCCAAAATGATTGAGCATATCGGCGACTCAACGGTGCCCTCAATTACCTCAACTATCGTTTAGCCTCGTCCTACTAAGGAAATGCCAACCTGATCTGTAAGCAAATCATCTTCAGGTAGATCATTTCTATTTCATTTGAGAGGTGAGAAAGGGGCTTCCACTGGCAATCTTCGCATCGCCACCAATCTAGCAAACCCCTACATAACATGAGCAGATTAGCATGAAATTGTATATCTGAGTCATGGGAATACTACTTGCAAGGCACCTTCTGCAACAATAGCAGGAAAGAACTCTTCTAGTGAAAATGCCTCTGGCCTAATATAAAAAACCTATGGTACATTTACTTCCTAGAATTCGTTCTCATCGCTTCCTGCGATGATGACATTATTGACCTTCAGGACCATGCGACAAAGTTGGGTTGCCAGCATCAACTGCTGTCTCTTCCCAATCAATGGGTCAATGACAAATGCATCTTTCATATCATTACTTCCTGTTTGCATACAGTCCACTCCCAGTCTCGTGTTTTTCTCGGTAACTTGTCGGCTCTTGATGCTGGCAAGCGTCTCGATGGGGGACAATCCAGAGTTCTCGGCGAGGGCCATAGGCACAGCATCGAGAGCATCTGCAAAGGCTCTCATAGCGTACTGTTCAAGTCCTGGGGATTTGACAGCCGCATCTTCCACGGCAAGAGAGCACGCAATTTCTGCAGCGCCACCACCGTAGACCACGCGGTTATCACGTACGAGGTTTCGAACAACGCAAAGAGCATCGTGGAGAGATCGTTTAGCCTCATCGATGATCTGAAGTAACACGTTAGCAAATTCCATATGTGGCTCCAAAAAGCATGTAATTACCATTTTGTTACTCCCTCTAACGAAGATGGTGACAGCTCTTGTGTTTGCACATTCCTCAATCACCAGCATCTTTTCTCTTGTGGTACCAAAGCTCATCTCTCGGACGACTCCTGCCTTTCCAAGTTTTGCTGCTGACAAGTCCTCGAATCTGGGTACTATTCGTCCGTTGGTTGCAATGGCGATCAACTCAATTTCGGGTCCTCCCACCCATCTGACGGCGGGCAGTTTGTTTTGTAACAGGAGATGGTTTGCTTCATCATCAAAACCCCATTGACAAATGACGAGATTTGCACCAGTCTCTTTGATCTGAGCAATCATCTCCTCAAACTTCTCCTTTTCGTAGTTCTGTAGTTTCTTGAACTCTTCCACACTTGTGATATCCAACTTGTGCTTGGTCTTTGGCTTCGGTGGCTCAAAGGCGCATGTCAAGATAGCAATCTTAGCATCTCTAACCTCATTTGGCATTTGTGGATGAGAAAAGTCCTTGTCGACGATGACACCCTGAATCAGTAAAGAGTCCTCGAGTGACCCTCCAACCTTTCCATCAACCTTGATCAAATCAAAATCGACATCTTTGCGTTCCAGATCTGCGACGGAAAGGATAGCATCAACAGCGATATTTGCAAACTGGTCGTGGGCCTTGGAAACGATCTTGCTTCCCAAACTTGTTCTCGAGACCTTTACCAAATTTTCTTTATGTGTTTTCGTGAACTCGATAGTATCTGCGATCCTCTCCAACTCAGCAACTGCAATATCGCAAGCTTGATCATAACCATCTGCTATTCGGATTGGGTGGATTCCCTTGTCGATAAGCTCCGCTGCCTGTTCCAATAAAGCACCTGCCAAAACAACCACACCTGTTGTGCCGTCTCCAATCTCGTCATCTTGTGATTTTGAAAGCTCTACGAGCAGCTTCGCAACGTGGTTCGAGATCTCCATCTGTCCCAAAATAGTGGCTCCATCATTTGTGACTGTGATGTCTCCATCAGAGGAAATGAGAATCTTGTCGAGCCCGCGGGGTCCTAATGAGGTCTTGACAATATTGGCTACTGTTCGGGCGGCGAGAATATGTGACTTGACGGCTTCGTTTCCGTGTTGACGCTTCTTCTTTCCTTGGCTGCGAAGAGTTAGAGGGGTAGCTTGTTTGGAGGGGGTGTTTCCTACTCTCTAACCACGATGAATGGCCGTCCTTGTTCGTCCTTGATGACCGAAGCTGCCATCAAACATTATTAGCACATAGACCCCAGTTCCAGCTCGGTTTCTTCTTACCCTGGGACATATCAATATCTACAAGGCACTCATTAGCTCAAATCTCCAAAATATTTGGGCAGACACTTACTCATCGCCATGTTGAGAGGAAATGGGGGTATTCGTAACTCGTAAACAGGTCGTTAGGTATCTCGAAAAATAACAAGGGCTTCACAAGAAAATTAGGGTGACCTTGTGTAGCTCCTATGTCATTAACGCGGTCAACCTATTCAGTCGCGTTGGAAAGGGTTTGCTTCAAAATTATTTTGGGCCTCAGGCAACAAATACATTTGTGGAAAACGTCACGTTATCACTACCCCTGTAGGTGGGATATCGGAAGTCACTTCCCGTCTTCTCAACATCCATCGTCGCTGTCTATTAGATATTTGGACGGACATCTAATGAAGCTGTAAGCACGCCTAGGAAACTGAATGATATAGCTCTTCTAGAATCTTGGGGTAAAGTCATTGGAAGATCGTCATCTGAGGTATCACGAAGGTAATCCCCAATAAATACGTACCCACTCTGAAGCAGTGAAGATCTGATGAGAACAATTCTCGACTTCTTACAATGTTTCCGGAAAAGATCCAAGTATACGTGTATCACAATGCCACTTTCCATTCTTTATTGCTAGTTTGGCAGCGGTATGTACCTCACAAAGCTTGGTTTCAAGCTTAAGATCGGTATAAAGAACTGCCAATCTCTAAGCGAGGCTATTCTTTGTTTTCTAAACTAATTAAGGGGTTCCTTTTGATATCTCCCGTAGGGACTACGTCTCTCTAAAGTTTGAGGCTCCCTGGGCTCTCTGATTCAGCTCTCTCTATGGCTTGAGCTCCCGTCTTGGATCTCCTGCCCGGAAGTAGCGAGAGGCAGGAGAGGTGTGGATGTCATGAGGTGAGTTTCAGGGGAAGGAGCTACCCAATGCTGCTTTCCCAAGATAGGCTAGCTCAAGGTTTAGCATTTGAGAGTTCGCTCCCTGTGTTGGTGCGGTTTTTGCTTACACTATATCACTTGACTGTGCAGTGCACTACCAAAAACATCAAGTTTGCCGGATTACTTTTTGGTCTTGGTCCCCATACTTCTTGGTTAATTACACAATTGCTAGGGCGTATTGAAACTATTACAATTGAAGCTAAGGGGGTGGTAGGGTTTTTATCGTTCTCATCTATGGAAGTGTTTCAAGCAGGACATCCGATTCCGATATTTGACCTCCATTGGCATCAGCATTCGCAGCTTACAAGTTTGCAGGGAGAGGTGACTACCGTCAAAGCTTGATATCAGTTAGCAATGATTTACTCTTCGCAGTCTTTGCTTGTATACATTCTATGTGAGATTTCCAGACTTCATAGAACCCTTTTCTTTTCTGAGGCAGAAACATGCACGCCTGTCAATCCGGTGAGATTTCTATCTCCTTCCACCAAATTAATAAGAAACAGGCTTGATCTAGTCGAATCTACAATATTTTACTGCAACATTCTTCCCAACATATGAAACTTGAAATATCTACAGTCTAGAAACGCGGATTAGTGATCAACAAAGCTTTCCCATCAGTCTGAATACCATACCTAGCTCTCGTCTTCCCATTTTTCTCCAAAACACCTCCCTGCTCATCTAACCCCCAACTTCTATTCCCAAAAATGCGTTCCGGCTGCGGTAAAAACTCTAGATAAGGACCCGTGGCATAAAGCTGCGTTTGTATGTCTACACCCAGTTAGTCTCGTTTCCTTTCCTTTTGTCGCCCATGTCCTATTAATGTTCGCAAATCCGACTTACCAAGGAACTTCTCCTTCTCCAAAGGCGGAACATACAGAAACCGCAGCACATTCCGTAAATCGGCGAGCGCATCATCTCTTGTCACCACCCCCGAGAGCTTGACAAACAGCTTTGAGCGCTGGGTACGAAGGTCTTGGTATTTCTTGAGGGCGGCTGAGAGCTGGGAGGTTGTTGGGTGGGGGGTGGTGGTGAGGAGGGTGTGGAGGGTGTTTGTTAGGGTTGCTGCGCTTTCGATGGCTTCTGTGGATATATATTTCGGTTAGGATTCCTGTGCTGAGTAAGGGGTTGGTGAAGGAAGAGTGGTCTTACGGTTTCCACCTTGTCCCAGCTATTCCAAATTAGTATTACAATCAAAATCTACGTTGAAAAGAGATAACTAACATTAGGTGTCATCTTATGAATACTATCCCCCACACAAACAATCCTCCCCCAAGACCAGTGTTCATGATTTGCCTCCTCAAGAGACAAATAAGATAGTGAAGTAGTCTCCCTAATCAAATCCCTCAAATTCATGTTACCCGTCACACAGAAATCGCCATTTTCCTCAACCTGTTTCTCCATCTGTTCTTTCGTGTAGCGCGGGATGTCATCCCCGTAGTATCGTTTGTCGAGTTTGGTGAAGAAGAACCACTGTGGGAGTCCGTGTTTACTTACGAACATTAGCGAGGACTTGTCGATGTCGGAACTGATGTGGCTTTCTCCGGGGATGAGATGAGGGGATGCGGCGGAGATTCCGAAGATGGCATTGTATTCTGCTGATACTTCTGGGTGTTGGGTGTGTTAGTAATTCATATCTCACTTCTCTACCCAATGTTTGAGACTCGTTGTAGAAGTTCATCGAACTACTTGTTGAGTGATCCCCTCCTCCAACTTAATATTAACACAAAATGCCAATAAAAGAGAGAACTTACTATTCATATCCCCCGCCATCAACCCCGGGCTCGCCTCCTCAGCAATCCTCTGCATCTCCCTCCTCGTCCTACTATGCACGCCATCAACCCCCACCACCAAATTCCCCACATAAACACTGCCATCTTCACAACTGACTTTGACCTCATCCTCTCCATGCTCAAAAGAAAGAACCTTCTTATTAACCAGGATCTTGGATTTATCCTCAAGCTGCTCATAAAGACTCTGCAAGAGCATTTGTCTCTCCGCAATACCTATAGAATATCCTAATCTACACCAATCAGCAAAGGCTTATCCAACCCCCCAACCCCCCTTCTCTTCCACCTCAACAAAACCACAACAATTCGAGAAATTCAAGAAAAGAAAACCAACTTACCTGCCCGCAATCCCAACCGGCCACTCCATACACTTCACCACCTCCCCATTGCTCTTCCTCCTCCACTGCCGACCCATAGGCGTCAAAAAGTGTTCCATCGGCCCAAGAAGCCCCATCTGATCCAGGATCCTCGAGCCATTAGCCTGAATCGTGATTCCCGCGCCGAGTTGAGGCGAAACAGTATCCCGTGCTTCCAGGAGGATGAAGTTGATTTTCGCGCGGGAGAACATGTGGGCTAGTATGAGACCGGATATGGATCCGCCTATGAGTATTGCGGTGAACGGTCGGGAAGCTTGGGGTTTGGACATGGTGGGGTATTGGGAAAAGGCTGTGGTAGTGTAGTGTAGTAAGTTAATGAGGATGGGAAAAGAAGAGGAAGGTGGATATGTTCGAACACTCTGATGTTGGTGGGTTGTTATTAGAGTACCAGTTGGGTTTTGGTGTCTAGGTTACACAGTTCAGCACAAGCGATCCCGATCGTAAGATGAGATACGCTGAGTGCTCGAAATGCGGGACCTCGGGACCTATCTTACCCATAAATCTTACAAGATGCAAGGCTGGATACTGGCGTAAGTCCTTCCGTAAAATTTTGGAGGAATATCCCTGTAGATTGGTTCGCGTTCTTGATTGGAGATCAAGTTGCCTCATTTGCTATGAGGGTCCAAGTTTAGGTTGGCTCGGTTGGTTGGTTGGTGTAATCAATCTTAAGCGACAGCGCAGAGGAAAAGCGCACTGACTATTATACAATATGTACTCGT